>BLKR01003194.1:0-156679 GCA_011170035.1 Teleogryllus occipitalis | reverse complement strand
AAGTTGGAATAAGTGGAAGAGACCTTTCGTTTGAAGCGTCGGGATAAGCGGCGATCGCCGAGCGTCTGCATGGTGTAGCGGTAGCATGCTTGGTCTTGTGCTTCGATGTACCTGAGTGCGAATCTTGCTGTGAAGAAAAAATTGCTTGGCGTCAACCCTTTTGTAGGTAGCATAATATTGCCTAACCATTACAAATAATGCGAGAAAGTACGTGCTCTTGTAATTTCTTTAGTTTTCTTTAACTTTCTCCAAGGTTAGAGTAAAGGTCGCAAGGACGCATATTCATAGAACGGCGCAGGTTCCATTTTCGTTAAACACTCTGAATTTTAAAAAACGGCAATAGTTAGAAACAACGTGAGAAAGTATGTGCTGTTGTTGCGTCTCTAGTTTACACTTCCGTTTACAGAAGAGCGTGACGACAACAATCCCCTTTTTCATGTTACGCGCAAAAATAAAATTCTACCCAGTATTTGTTATCTGTATTAAGAAGATTATTATGATTTTACAAAGATTCCCAGTGAAAATCTAGCACTAGATTACTCTAGAAGCTCGTGCAAACTTTACCAAAATTCATACGACATCCAGTGACGACTTTCTTCTAATAACAACAGACGTTGAGAAAAAATCTTTTAAATATTCTTACACGCTACCTGCAAATAAACTGTTGCCAGTAATTATTGGAAACATTCCACCAATTTATTTCTGAAAGTGGTATACTCTAACAAGAACTGAATTCTTTAAGTTACCCAGGAAAGAAAGGGAGCAGGATATACAAATCATGATAGCCAATTTTTCTTATGAAAGTTACGGGGACCAGTAGCACAGTACTGCAGCGCCTTTGACCGCGGAGGTCTTAGGTTCGAGTTCTGACGGCAGCAGGATTTTCGACACTAGTTTTTCAACTAGGTCGAATTCAGTTGCAGTCTGGAGGAGAATTCTAGCGGCCGGCTGCTCTGATCGGTAGTTTTTCGTGTTTCTCCGATCAACACCAGGCGAATGCCGGAGCAGTACGCTAACAAACGGGCCACGGACCGCGCGCGATCTTTCCTTCTTCTTCCTTGTCCTCTTACACACACACTTATACTAACATGCACAACACTACCACATATTCCGGGAGACCGGTCGGAAGCTTAGAGCTTGTCCCGGCTGGGGCGGTGCTCCGCTGGTGGGAGAGTCCTGGTTAGGGGGAAACCCCACTAGCCGACGGTAGGTCGGCGCCGGATCTCGCCATCCAGCGGGGGAAGATCTCCGCCATCTCCCGAGAACAAACATGCACTACACTAACGGGACTACTGACCAAAGCAGTTGAGGCGCCCGGAAACACGAAAAATCAATCAATCAATCTTGTGAAAGTTCTAGAAAACTCAAAGGCAGATAGATAATTTCTCTTTAACGATTCTTACTCTTCATCGTCAAAGTAGAAGAGAGAAGGCACCGACCTGTAGCAGTGCAATTCCTGAATGCCAGGAATTCGGGCCCAATAAAAATATTGTCGACGCCAAACTTAGCGTTAGATGCGCAGAACCAGATCATTGGTCTCTGTGCCCATTACCTAACAATGTACCACTGAAATGTGTAAACTGCGATTCCAGAAATATGGAAGTAAATCACAGAGTAAACGGTTGTGATTCTTGGGAATTTAGAAAATATCTTTTAATTTTTATGAGAACAAAGAACATCCTTGTGTTTTGAAAATACCAACATAGTATAAAGAAGAGCGCTAATATTAATTCCAATTTTATCTGTAACGTAGCGTGTCAAAATCATACAAGGACAACAAAAGCAGAAATTTTTCCAAGTAGTGAACCATAAGTACGTATAGTTATCATGTACGAATAGTGAATTGGTATAGTTATCGTGTTATCTTAAAAAATGATATGCTGAATAACATAATAAATTCGTTACTAAAAGGCCTGCGTTATACTTCAGCCCAATATTTAGATCACTTAAAGGCAGTGAACGATCACAGTGAACTGAAACGCTTGTGGACAAGAAAGATCTACGAGTATTTACCTGAGGGTTGTAGTGGTATGCCTTTCACACATATAGGCTCCTTGAGTTAGTCTCACTTATCGCGTCTGCTTAATTGCGATGCTCACACAGAATTTCCTTACGAACATTAACCCTGGGAATATAGATCGGGATATGTCTCACGGTCAGACTTAGTCATATATAAATTTTGAATGTTTCTTTGCTTCAAAATTAAGTTCTGATGAGGTCCAGCATGACTGGACAAAATGTTAGCAGCAAATAAAATGTGTTTTAATTAAAAATACTAGCTTAGTCCCAGATCCATCAGCTCGTTATAACCATCTGTTATTGATATTATAAAGGTATCAGTGATCAACCATGCTTTATAATTTAATATCAATTTTCCAAGAAGAAATGGATATCTAGTTTACTCAGATTTTTCTAAAACAATGATTATTTTCATTTATTACATGTGTATCTATTCCCTTTCACAAATATGTGAAGTAACACAAATATGTGTTAGAGTATTTTTAGAAGTCCTACATTATAAAAAACTTTGCTTTGTTTAGCAATTCGCGACAAACCACAAGACGTTTCCTTATGTTTTAACATTATCATTATCATAAATATCATCTACTTTAAAACAACTCCAATACCCGAAAGATACTGAGATATTGTTTTGTAATAGAAATTTTATTTATTTAACTTCAAAACCGGTTTAAAACTGTGTGTAACGAAATGCGGGGAGAAGTGTATTTTGTGGGCGTTTTAAAAACCGGGTATTAAGACGCAAGCTAGTAAAACGCTCCAAATGTAAATTATCTGATGAGATGTTCGAGTAATATATTTGTCATGTAGGCATTTGTATTTCATTGCATGGGAAAATGTCACGCCATAAGAATTTTTGTGACTTTGGGGAAGATTGAATTGCGACGATATCATTCTAAAGAATTTATAGCCGAGCTGTATTATTAAGCTTTCGATTGACAGTCGTTTCTAAAAACCAAGAAGCATTTTTTCTTTCCTCTCTGAAAAATTACACATTTCGAACAAAATACCATTTGTGGTGTTATGGAAGTTATGTTCGAAGGAAGAAGTAGAATGTCTGCTTTAATTATGTCATGGTTATTTGCCACGTGAGGTTTCTGAAAGAAAGATCATTTAGGCGTCGACGATCTATGCGCCGCCTACGCCTGGGCTTACGCGCAGCGTCTACTGCACTCTACCTTCAACGAACAGAACTATAAAGACCTGCCCGTTGACTAAGCAACTCGAAATCGCCGTCAGAGGTCAGATAAGTTGCGTTTCGACGAGAGCCCGTAATTCGAATACAGATGCAAACCGGAACGTGTAAGTTGAAATATTTTAAACTCAATGTATTTCCTACATTCTCGTCTACACACCTCTGTTTGGATCTTTTCTTTCACGAATTATACACCCGATCATTTCTTCTCTGCACCCTCACCCATCAATTCGTTCCTAATTCTTGCAAATCGTCACGTTCCCAAGCTGATTGGAAAATTGTCGGATTTACCGTTTGGCTTCATATACGGCGATAATAAACCGTGTTGTAATGGTTTATATAAATGGTTAAAAATTACTTTGGTCGTCTTAAATGTCATTGATCTAATTGTGTTTGATTAGTCATGAAATATTTTATCAGAATTTTGGTTTACAAGGATCAAAGTATGTAGGTGTACATGTTTCATACGATGATTCGCGTCTTGATATGTATATTGCGCCTTCATCTTGATGCAACGCGTCTCATAACCCCCATTGGGCGTTGAGTGCTTAGGAGCAATCCTCCATTATTTATATATTTTTTTAAAGTCATGTATTTGGGAGTAATCCTCCAATAGGTAGTCCGTTAGTCGTCAAGAGGACCTCCAGGTAGCATCTCCGCGTACGCGCCTCTCTCTTGCGCGCTCCTGCGTCACTACCCAGCGGCCAGAATTTGGAAGATACTAGAATAGGGGAACGGTTTAGAACACTTCACAGGAGTTGGACTAGACCTTGTGAAGCAGCTAAACTCGTTATATTGAAACAAATATCACCTGAGATTGCCCGGGAATCGAACCTGGACCTCTTTGGCGAAAGGCGAGCGACTTTGCTCTTGCGCCACGAGACAGCGTTGAACAGCCTGTGTTGAAAAAATAAGTGGAAGACTCCATTTCCCATCCTACCAGCTGCCAGTTTCAATTCAAGGATGATTGACACAATTGTCGCAAACTAATAGCGCTACAACAGCAAATACGTTCTCGTATTATTTGCAAAGGATATCGAATATATATGTATATACTTCCCGGAAAAGTGTTTCATAGTAGCAAAATCTTCCTCCGCGCCGAAGTTCGAATTACGTACTTATAGTGAAAACGCCAGATACGTTAGCCATACACCACCAGCCACACGGCTAAATGTAACTTTCCCGACCCTTAGAATAAGTTGATTATTTGCTTCTACAATTTTCGAAAATTCAGAGATTTTAATTTTTGGAAGATCTAGTTTTAAAAAACAATTGTTTTAAGGAAAAAAATCTCTATCATCAACATATTGTCGTTTTGCAATATTAATTTTTTTATAACTTTTAAAACAGAGTTCGCCGAAAAAGGGTTATGCGGCGTTTTAAGAGTCTCTCTTTGCTCTATCTTGGGAATAATTTAAAGAAAAAAATTGGAGCCGTTTTGCGATTTGTTTATAAATTGCATTAACTTCGAGCAAAATATATGTGAAAATATTTGTTTTTCAACAAGAACATATTTAAAGATCTTTATTATATATATTTAGAACAGGTTTCAATTGGGAAAATCTATCTTTCATATTAAATTTTTTGCGATGGTAGTTTTTTTGCAATTTTTGAAAATACGAAGATTTCAACAAAAAATGAACCTGCACCAATTTTTTAAGCGTCTACTTCTCTACCTAAAGAAACAATTAAATAAATATTTGGAACCGTTATTGGTACGATAAGTGTTTAAAAATTGCCCATATTTCATGCAGAATTACAAGAAAACTACTCGTATGTTCAAAACGTACAAGAACTAACTTCGATATCTGCTTTTGAAGAATCGACTTCATTACGAAAAAATTGGTAGATGCTTTATTTCTGAATGAAATCTCTTCTTTAAAACCAGTTCTTGAAATAAATTCATCTACATGTTTTCCAAAATATGAGAATATTTTGCAAAATTTACTTTGACGTAAATTAAGCAATTATTTTCTCAGAAACGACT
Organism: Teleogryllus occipitalis; assembly: GCA_011170035.1. Classification (NCBI taxonomy): domain Eukaryota; kingdom Metazoa; phylum Arthropoda; class Insecta; order Orthoptera; family Gryllidae; genus Teleogryllus; species Teleogryllus occipitalis. The sequence continues at coordinate 151,478 of BLKR01003194.1, read as the reverse complement.
CCACATTTTTTCTTTGATTTATATCCTTGGATAGAGAATTAGACACTTAAAAAAATTGTCTCAAACTAATTCATTTGTTGCCTGACGCGGCTCTGAATCTGTCTGCCCATTTTTTGTGTTGTCTTCGAGGATGACGCCAGTCGATTCTTGGCTCTCATACCATTGTGTCGTGGACCATCTATGATCTTGTTGCCTAACAACATGTACACCCCATTCCCATTTTAGAATAGCTGCTTGTTCTACTGCATCTTTTATCATTGTTATGTTTCTTATTTCTTCGCATGTTATGTGATCTTTAAGGGACTTAGAATTCTCCTTTCTATTTTTCTATGGCATCTAGATAGTTTTCATTTTTGTGCTCTTGTTAATGACCATGTCTTACATTCATAGATTAAAGTAGGCAGTAAACAGGAGTCTAACACATCTCTTTAATTTTGAACCTAATTTCTTTTCAAGCACAATAAAACAAAGGCTCCAGACTTTTTGCCATGCAATATTTATATTGTACTAGCAAACTTGCCGGCGCTGCCCGGGATTCCTTCATAACATATCCTTGTGAAAGAGGAAAGATATTAATTCTATATAAACCACGGTGTGTATTATTTTTAATGCACTCGGTTCAAATTTTAATAAAATATTACAATTTTGTTTCATTTTATTTGACAGTACATTGCTTTAGATTTAAAATGTTCATCTTACACACTGCTACTGGATCCAGTGTATCTATTAAGTACTAGTTCTAACGCGCCGCTACTGGACACGAAAACTTTAGTAACCATACTTTTCTTAGCGCCAGGCGAAAAATAATGAGCGTGGTGCATTTACCAACATATTCTTCTTCTTCTTCTGCTTCTTAGTAGGCCATAAGTCTGTTCCATTCCTTGGATTTAAAAGCATTCGTGCCATCGTCGCCTCGGTCTTCTGGGATATCTTCTTCCCACTGGTCTATTGTCTCTCGAGACCCTTACAATTCTGTCTTCATTCATTTTATCAATGTGTTGATTCCATTCCCTCCTACGTTATATTATCCATTCGGAAATGGGACTAATACCACATAATGTTCTAATGTTTGTTTAAAATTTTCCTCAACACACGCATTTCTGCCACATCTAGCTGACGTTTTTGTTTCACCTCGTGTCTCTGCTGCATATGTTAAAATCGGTCTAACTACTGATTTATATATTCTTACTTTTGAGTCTTGTCTCAAATATTTTTTGTACTACACTGAGGAGTTTAAGCAGACGGATATTCTGTTTCCTTTCATGACTTGTTCTTTTAACTCCTTATTCTTGTGCCCTGAGCTTGTGATCACTATCCCCAAATATTTTGTTTCTAATACTTGCTCTATTGGTTGATCATTTACCACGAGGTTACAACAAATAGGATCTATCGCTATTGTCATACATTTAGTTTTTGGATGGAGATGGTCATATTACAGTTTCTGTAGAGTTTATTAAATTCATTTAGAAGCCGTTGTAGGTAATTTTCATTTTCGGCAACCAATACTGCATCGTCCGCATAATAAATTATGTTTTTGTTATATTTCCCTATTCTGTATCCTTTTTTTGTTCTGAGCTGATTGATTATCTAATTCATTACTAGATTAAATAGTAAAGGACTAAAGAAGTCACCCTGTCTGATCCCTTTCACTATGGTGATTGGAGAGGATAAGATACCATTATCTTATATTATTATCCGTATATATATTGTAACACGCCCACCTACCTACTTTACCTACTTTACCACACGTGGTGAGTCGTGATAGCATGAATGCTCGTAAAGCGAGCTTACAATTCTCAGGAAGCAGGGTCTTTCGGGTATGAGAAAGGTCTGAACCCTTAACACAATGAATCAAATAAAATACGAATAATATGAACATATATTCAATGAGAAAATTTACAGTGACGCAATTTCACAACAGGTTATTGCACTTTAAGTAGCTGGTCACTGAAAGAAAATGAAACAAGACAAAAAACCAAAAACATATAGGCGTTACCTCGACTGCCTGAACACACTTTCATCAACTACAATTTAGGATTTGATCACTCCTTTCTGAGTTTTTCCACTACTAAATTATTTACTCTTTTGGCCTCTAGTTTTTCCGTGCACGGCTTTTTTTTTTCAAATTAATTTGATACTTGTTTCAAAGAAACCCTTTCACATGTGCTAGCCTTGGGCTTCGCACTCACTATAATACTGAACACACAAAAAATAAACGTGGCATTCACGTTACTTAATTCAGACCCTTTTACATGTCACAAAAGCAATTACTTTAAACACAATACAACAAATTGATCTTTCTAAATAATAATATTAACTGTACAACATATAAAACTTCTGAATCATTTACGTAAAATTGTACAAGGTATAGCCTCTTTAACTGAATCTAATGATACGTGCAGTAAATGGCCTGGAAACTGCCACTCACACAGTTTGAAATACTTCTCCCACCCATTCTAGACGTTTCACCCACTTTTAACACTGATGGTCGTGTATTTACCACTATCCTCTTTCCCAGCTGAACGCTGCATAAACGTTGCCGGTTCCTTTACCTCACCAGCTCCGCGTCGCTCGCCTGTAGGTAACCTTGGGGATTTTCTGCCGCTCGTCCCGCGTTGCCGCGTCGTCTCGCGTGCTGTGCTGCGGCGAAAGCAGTTCCTTCCGCTCGAACGCCGCCAAGCCACCAATTTCCACACCTTTCTCTCGTTCCGAACCCGTACTATCCTCGCTCTGCACCAAGTCCTTCTCGCCTACGCTTCTTTCTTCCTGCGGTCGTCCGTCTTCCACCGCCTCGTACACGTTCGTTCGCGCTTTCAGACTCGAAATTATTCATGTTGCAAGAGTTATGCTCAAATGCTCGGCCGATTTACCACACTTTAAGCATGCGTGGTCTCAGCGCGCAATGTGAGATGCTGGATTTAATTACTGTCCATTTGCGCGAATTTTACAACTTTGAAGTTATTTCGACGTCAAACAGTTATTTTTGCTTGCTCTCCGAAATATGTGACTGCGACGAATGATTTTGCACTCAATCTCCTAATTACTTCACTTTTCTAAGATGTGCTTTCCGAGCTAGCTTTTAACTATCAAGTTAAAATAAAATCATATACTATCTATTTGTACTCGCCGTTACTGTTGTAGCAAAAGAGCTTCCTGTGGACGCCGTGGCAGTCGTCGTAAAAGAGAGTTCCTCCGAGGCGCGCCGCGATACTTATGTTACTCGCGCCTGGGGAAATGTTGGAGGGGTGCATATTCTTCTCCTTTCGTGACCTCACGGAAAAACATTACTCACTAGTTCGGGCGTCGTAGTTTGAAAAGCTGTGGGCAGATAGCGCGTTTACCGGCCATCGCTCCGCCGCGTACCCTAGTCCTCTCTGTTAGTGGGCTTCTTTACATATCTGATGGTGGCGTTATGGGGTTGTCTAATCCCGTGACGTCACATTATATATATATATATATATATATATATATATATATATATATATATAATGTATTAAAGCTATGATGCTGAGTGGTACATTGCATTCCTTTAATAGTCTGATGACATCTATTAGACGTATATTATCAAATGCTTTACTTAAAGCATAAGAATTTTTATAAAGTATAAGAATGCCGGGTTATTGAACTCTAGTAACTTTTCTATTAGCTGTCTAACTATGTATATTGCATCGTTACAGGAGCTTCCTCTCCTGAATCCCTGTTGATGATCTTCCCACTCTATAATGCTGTACAGCTCGTTCGCTAAATGCCTTGTCACTAATTTGAGTGTAGAACTAAGGAGATTTATTCCTCCGTAATTATCGGGGTTAAGTTGGTCTCCCTTGTTGACGATGCTTGTCTTCCAATCCTTGGGTGTCTTACGATGATGCAAGACCATCATTAATTTAGTTATTTCTTCAGTTAATGTCTCCATCATACTTTAGTAGCTTATTTTATACACCATCCTCCCCAAGTGATTTACCGTTTTTCAATTTCTAACATATTATTTAAATTATTTATTTTCCGCATTTGTGTTGTATTAATCTTTGCCGAACTTTGCAAGAGCACTGCGACAGTACAGAAGAAGAGCCTGAAAAAAATTGTATCTATTTATACGCTATTTTTTGTGGTATCTACGCCGGTTTCACGTCGTTGAATTCACTTTTATTAGTACAGTTTATATTGTGACCATCCGTTTTCCCACCAATCAGGCAGAACGTGTCCAGAGAATCAGGCATACACATCCTTCGCCTGTGTCCAGAAGGGTGTTGAAACGAGTTTGAACGCGCGCCCAAAAACAAAAGAAGTAGTGCAAAAATGTAACGGGAGAGTTCGCTAATGTAGCAGAAAGGAAGGAAGTCGGCATAAGGCTTTGCAACAGTTTTTTGGAAGCGAACCCTCGACCGGAGCAGACCTATGGCCAGATCGCACTACGAGAGAGTACCATTCCGAGCATTCGTTTCCAAATAGTGCCAGAAAAACTCTTCGGAGAAGACAATAGAAGAGTTAAACTGTTTATTTTAAATTCAATACGACTAAATGTGAATATAATCAAGAGTATTTGCAAAAATGTTAGCAGGAGCATTTGCATAAATAATTGAGGGCAGATAAGTGAGAAACTCGTGCGAGTTTTACAGACAATAGCTAATACTCCAATGTCTCTTTATCTTTTCCAGATTTTTTTATCTTTTGTCTAGACGTTCTGTTCCGTTACTACGTTGCTGTTACATGGGATTACATTACATCTGACAAACGAACGCGCGACGGCCCGGCTACACATTTTATAACGGACACGAGCCGGCCCTTCAATGTCAAAAGACGCCGCGGAGCTGCTGGGAGACGACGCGAGGCCGTTTCAACCAGACGATCCCATAGGAAAAATATGTATATTGTCAAGAAAGAACGTTCCTGATGGAATAATTTTATTTTGGACTTTTTATCAGAGTTTCTGTAGGTCAGGAAAAGACGTAGGAAAATTTGATGTCGCGTGTGGAGAGTTTTTAAAACGTCATGAATCAAGAATCAATCATTCATAAATTTTAATTTCTGAAAAATTTGGTCAAAGCATTTAATTTTTGTCAATTAAAACAAGTTCATAAGTGAATTTGGAAATCAATGTAAATGTGTTCAGAGGAGAGTAACTAGTATACGAGGATTCGTTTGAAACTTTTTTTGTAATCAAATGTTATAAAGAATATAGGACTTTGCTGGCAGATTGCTAGTTAGCTACCAACCTCTATATAGCAAAATTGTATTAGTTGTAAGATTGTTTATTTTCAGGGTGCTTATTCTTTTTTATGTATATATGTATTCATTTATGTATTTAATGTATGTGCGGGATTGGAGATTATAGTATTCTGTTAAAAGTGACTCAAATTTGAGTGATTTCGTGAACATCCGAGTGGAGAGTATCCATGATCCTGATCCCTGTTTTTTTTTATATAATCAACTGTCGTCCGACTGAGCTGGCGTTTCACGAAGTGAATAACTTCACCTCGCCATGAAACGACGGTTAAGATAATATAACACTGTTTCAAGAAAAACTCAACACTTTCGCAACATAACACAACACACGTGAAAGGTCAGATTACAAAGCAACATCTGTAGCCCCATGCAGTTAAGAGTTCTTTGTACCAGAGGCGTATTTGAATAATCAGACACCCATGACAAGCGTATAATTTTCGCCCCTGTCAGAATACTTCAAATTGGGGGTGTTATTTGTTTTAGTAGGTATACTCTAAATAGCACCCCTTGTGAGGGGCGCCCATGACACGTGCCCCGTCTACTTTACCGTAGATACGTCTCTGGTAAGTACTGACAACCCACGTCTCGTTATATCTTACATCGACGTCAAGAAGACTGTAAGGAGGCTCAACTCCGGTGTTGGAGGCATTGTGGGGGTATGTATGAAAACATCGACAGCTAATCGGCTCATCTGTACTTCATCGATATCTTGCGGTGAATGAAAGAACTCATACGGCTCTTTTCGGCCTATAACGATGCAAATACACGTACTTGATCGATGCCACTTTCATTTTAGTGTAAGTGTAGATTGCGTTGACTTGAAACATATTTTTGGCCATTGACCGAAAACGCCTTAAATGGTTCTCCCATTGACTGTGTAATGACGTTCAGGTATGGCGATTAGCTGCCAACGCTTTTCATACATAGATTTATATTTCCTCCTTACAGTCTTCATGGTCGACGTAGGATCAGGACTGTTGGCAAACTTGCATGTAGTTTGGTCAAGCCGTATTCCCCCCGCACCCCGCTGCGGAGTCCGTAGCTGTTAACATGTGATCACTGAGATTCCGAAGCCTTCTACCGAAAGAAGAGGAGGTGCTCAGACCTCAGAGGAGACAAAGCAAAGATTTGGGAGAGGGGATACAGACGCCCCAATAAGGTGGCGTAATGCCAGCGTCGTATCTCTGTCAGCCGAAACCACATCCGATCTTGCACACAGCGCATGGTCATGAGTTCAATTACCTCGGTAACGAAGGGAGGTAAGCCTGCTCAACTCAGTGGCTCGCGGAGAAGCCAGGAGCTCGCTCGCTCCTCAGGAGCCCGGAAACTCGCCCGCGAGCTGTGGGCGAACAGCATACAGCTATGGGCTGCGGAGTGCATGACACAATAGCTACACGGTATTTTTTTCTTTCCGGCCTTCGTATGGAACAGTGTGCCCTATCATGCACGTCGCCGCGAATAGAATTAGAAAGTAATGTAGGGTGGAGTGGGGTAATTACGTACCATTTTCGGCAAAAATCAACTTTGTCGGTTTCTGGTGGGTCTACATTAATTAAAAATCATATTTTTTATTTTATCATTTAGAATTGTTATTCTAGATTGTAAATTGCCCACTGTACATTTAAAAAATATTTTTTTATGGTTTTATCAAAGTTTTTTTAAACAACCTCTGAACATTTACCCCAGACCGTGGGGCAAATGTGTACTGTACTTGGGACTTCTAAAAGATCTAGTTGTTTCGCTGTTGGGACAAATATGTACAAAAGAGCAGCTCAAGACGAACAAAACAGTAAAGGGATTCTTCTCATTTTTTTCTGAAGGGGTCTGAAATGTATGAAAAAAGTAGGAAGACAGAAGTACCAACAATAAAAGTTTATAGAGCTTTCGACTTTACAAAAATGCCACGATCCAAAGCATACACTAAGGAATGCCGTGCCACTCGTCAGAAGAGGAAATACCAAGTCCGTAGCCGTTCGCCGTTTTACCAGTAGATGTACATGTTCGAAGCCTTGTCACTAACAATTTCAACAGAATAAAACAGAGCACTTGCGTAGTCGGCGTAACGGAATCCACAACAATAACTTAAACACACTCAATCACAGTCCAAATCTGATCTACTTTTCCGTCGGCTAGTTGTTGATGGAGTGAATATTGCTTCGCTGAACTGTAGGCTTCAATATAGAGCACGCGCCTATTTGAAAGCTTGCTGTGCACACAGCAGGGGCCATCAAGACTTTTTTGCTGCCAATATTTCTTCTCCACGTTGGTACAATTTTCAATCACCAGGGAGCGGTAGCAATCATATTCCCTCGTTTTTTGAAATGAGTACACATTTACCCCAAGTACACATTTTCCCCATTCCTCCCTAATAAGTTTAGTGTTTTTAAGATCATGAATAGTGGTATTGAGCTTCTCGAAAATCCATTTGCTGTGAACATAAAATTCATATAACAATTGCACTGTGAAGTGTGAAAATTTGCCGACTAACACTCACCTAAAAGCAATATGCGAAGACTTGTTTAGTACATCAAGAAATTTCGAAATATTTGTTTAAGAAAAATATACTGTTTGTTATGTTTAAAATTTGTCAAAAATATTATGAAGTGTTTTTATTCTTTTAAGTATGAAGCATAAGAAATACATTAAAATCAAAGTAAAAAATCCGTTTTATGGTAGAATGGGGTAGGAACCAATTATAAATTTATTTTGCATTAAAATCGTTATTCAAACGTTTTACTTTATTTCGCTTTTTTATTGTCTTGGCAGGCTAGACCCTTTTCTTATGACGAACAACTATTGTAATATGATATTAGTGTGTTTTGTTAATACATAAATTGATATTAAACTTGTATAATTTAATAAAAAATACTACGAAATGCCTTGCGCTTGTTGAGCCCGAAATACCTTCGCGTTTGTTTGCAGGTACTGGGAACTTGTCAACGAGGTGGCGACGCGCGACCGGGAGCGGGCACTCTGTGCGTCAACTGATGTCACTGTAGTGCCTCTGGCCGGGAGGTCCTAGGTTCAAGTCCCGACGGCGGCAGGATTTTCGACACTAGCTTTTCAGCTAGGTTGAAAATCCTTTTGAAGTTTTGAAGTTCACTCGACTCTACTCTCTTTTCCCTCCCCATCACAAGCGCCCAATGTCAGCTCGGAGCTGAGGCGCGAGCTTCTCGGGCCAGTTGGGCAGGTCTGGTTGACGAAAGTTTCTCGGACCGTCATTCCATTGAGGTGACAAACGCCTGTCGGAAAGCGCACAGAAAAATCCAAAGTAACTAATGGAATAGAGAGATATACTTAAAGAGTTGAAAAATGTGTTTAACAGAAAATTTTAAAATAGCCGAAAACTTGGAATGCGACGTACCACTCGTTTCCATTGCACCTATGATATTGCACAATATTTTTAATGCATTTTAGTGACGTAGTGGAAAGTTGAAGTTTAGAGTGCTTTTTAAGTGCTTTGATTTTCCTGACAGCAAAATTATTTAGTGCTGTGAAGTGTACGAATAGTGAATTTCTACCCAGTGAGCGCTGGCCATTAAAATTTGTGGGTATATTTTCTTGAAACTGTGACATGTGCAAACGTGAGTATGCTAGAACCTTATTAATTTTGTTGTTTTTTCACAAAGACCAGAGTAAAAATTGGGCAGGCATAATGGATTGTCCCTGGCTGTAAGTGAGACTCCCAGAAATCTGGGGAAATACTATGCAAAATTCTAATTGAAATCACAATATAATAAGAACGAGCTGGAAGCAAAATTATTGAGTTAACTTGTTATGGTAGTCAAACTAATAGAAAAGCTTTGTAATTATTTGAATATATGTATAACTGGAAATATATGTGATGGTTATTATAGGAAGGTCTATACTTTAGATGGTCTATACTTCGGTCTTTATAACTTGGCGCCAAGGCCTGTCTTCACGATGGAATATGGCACGGTTTATCACGTCTTTCACGATCGTGACGCTAGATGTCGCATAATCGCGACCGTATCAAGCATTGCTGCCGATCAAGCGACAACTAGCGTCACGACCGAGAAAGACGCGGAAAGCCGTGCCATATTCCATCGTGAAGACCGACCTTCACGCGTCATGTTATAAAAAAACGAAGTATAACTATGTAATAAAGCATGTTACTTATTTTAGATACGTGAACAAATATGACCACCGTATATGATGTATGACGATTGATGTTTTGTAAACTTTTAACAATAAAGGGAAGGAATGGAATAAATGTTCTCATTCGAACTTAAAAATGTTTAGACAGAAGCAACAGGATTGGCAGAAATGGTAAAATTTAGTAACGGGTACGAAATATGCATTTTATTAGCATTAAATCATCATTGATTTAGTTTTAATATGTCTAGATAACTGGTGAAAAGAAAACGGCAAAAAGAAAAGGGCGAAAAGAAAAAGTACGCCCAATGTTTACGATATAATAATGCAGTCAACACACATTCAGGTTTTGTGTTCTCCATATACACTTCTTCCGCTGACGACACAACATCCTATACGTTTTCTATCCCTGTAAATGGCTTTCCTATACGCAATGCCTACCCTGCGTTCACGAAAGACACGCCACTGCTAATTGTGAAAAGTCATTGTTCAAAGACGTCGAGGATGTCAATAAAATCACATAGTTTTTTTTTTTTGTTATTATGTTTGAAGGCTTGGCAAACTAAGGCCCTTTACTGATTAATGTGAAAAATTAAACATTTTCAATTTAAATTTTATAGAAAAGATTCGCCTCTTTCAGGAATTTTATTGTTTTGTCAGTTGCCGTCTTGTCTGTTCCGAGGTCTTCCATCTGGTTCCCTTTCACACCACATCTGTCTCGGAGTCTTGAGAGATTTTCACAATCTGCCAAATGTTTCACTGTTAGAATACCACCGTAGCCGCAAATAGGTTGCTCTTCAATTTTCAAAATGTATGAAGAGGTTGTGCTTATATGGCCTATTCTTAGTCTGGTGAGGCGCACTTGTTCTCGTCGAGTATTGCTGACGTATAGTGACCATTTATTGACGCTCTCTTTGAACGGGTTTAATTTCGTTTCAATGCTATTCCACGTGGTCTGCCACTCTCTGAGGATGCACTTTAAAGCAGCATTTCTTGCATCTTCAGGTCATACTTCCATTTCGATTTCTGATTGTTTGTTTGCGGCATTTCTTGCTGCAGAATCGGCTTCTTCATCCCCTGAGATATCTATGTGCCCAGGGCACTAGATGAACGTAACTGACACTTCTCGTTGTTTTAATTTGTGGCATGATAGATAATCATTTGTAATAGGGCGTGCACAGGTAGGTGTCTGTCTATGGCAGTGAGAAAGTTGAGCGAGTCTGTGCAGATGACAAATTTTATTGATCTGAGAGTTTCACAGTATCACAAACTTGCAATACTGCAAACAATTCAGCTGTGTACACACTCGCGTCTAGTGGAAGTTGTTTGATGTGTCTTCAGTTACAAATGCACTTTCAACTCCATGTTTGCTTCTTTATCCATCAGTGTATATAATTGAGATTTGCTATGTACTCTTTGAGAACTGATAGAAATTCGATTTTTAATTTTGTGGGAAGGCTTTCTTTTTTCTTTATACTGGTAGTGTCAAGTCGAACTTCTGGCATTTTTAACTTCTGTGTTTGTCGCCCAAGGTAGAATGACAAATGGTTTATGCCTCAAAACTGGTGATAGAACGATGTTATAGTATCTGATTATTTCGATTGCACGGATGTTGGCTGGACGAGTAGCTGTAGGTCTTCAATCGTAAATATTTGCCAAATTAGGTCTAGTCATCAATGAATGGTTTAAATGCTCTGGCAGTGACAGCATTTTCGATCGATATTTGAATAGTTGTGTTTGTCGTCTATGATGTAACGACATGATACTGGAATGCTCCAGTTGCATAACAGAGGTCTACATTGTGAACGGGATCTAATTTCCTGAACCTTTGACTTTCTGGCGGAAGAGTTCACCGGACACCCATCATCGATTTTGGGCATTACCATAGATATGTAAAGACGGTGTAAGACGACTCTATCTGCTCCCCAATTTACATGCGAAATGTATTGGATTACGTTCAGAGCCGTTTTGCATCTAGACAAGGTATACTCTAGATGCTGTTTCCAGGTTAAATGTCAGTCAAAATTCAAACCGAGGAATTTTGCCGTTTCATTGTAGCCTACGCCAGTTGAACACCATGTAACGCTAGAACTGGGTCTCTGTATCTTTTCTGTTTCCTACAGAAGTGGACGCATTTGGTTTTAGCTGCTGCAAATGAGAAGCCAATATTTTTCGAGTTCTGTACTAATGTATTTATGGCATTTTGCACTTTCAATTTAATAATTGCTGATCATTTGGCTGAATAAAATAGAGTAATATCATCTACATGCATGCATTTTCTAACTGATGATTCTATGCCGTCAAACATCTCGTTGATCGCTATGATAAAAAGCGTATCATTTAATGGAGAACCTTGTGGTACTCCATTCTCTAGTACGTAGCTTTCTGTGATGAACTTCCCAAAGCGAACTTGGAAGGATCTAATATTAAGGAAGCTTGATATGACTTTTGGAAGATTTCCTCTGGTTTGCCAGTTATGTAGCTGTCTCAGAATGTTGTAACGCCAGGTCTCATCAAAAGCTTTTCCAAGATCGAAGAATACAGCAACCATATGTTATCTTTTAACAAAGGTGTTCTGAATTGCGTTTTCCAGATATATTAGCTGGTCGATGGTAGAGAAGCTGTCGGTATCGGCTCTGATGTTTATTCATGAGGTTGTTTCATCTGAGACACCATGTTTGTTGGGTGTTGACCATTTTTTCTAGGATTTTCCTAAACAGCATGTCAGTGACACTGGGAAATAGTTTTCAGGTTTCCATGGATCTTTGCCAGCCTTTAAAAGTGGAATTGTTTTCGCTTCTTTCCAGCATTTGGGGTAATTGCCTTGTATCCAGATATTATATATATATATATATATATATATATATATATATATATATATATATATATAACAAGGTTGACAGTATTTCGTCTGGTAACTGACGTAGTATTCTGTAGGGGAAGTTGTCTGATCCTGCTGCAGTTTCTCCAGATACATTTAATGCATCTTGTAATTCTCTCCGTGTGAAAAAGACATTGTACGGCTTATCTGTGGCGGTTGTGTAATATAGTGCTTATTTTTCTTCCTCTTGTTTTTTTTTCGACAAAGTCTTCAGGATAACTGTTTGTATTGCTGATTTTGGAGTATTGAGACGCAAAGGCGTTAGCTATTTCTTCTGGGTTCTTAGATTAGTTGTCCTTCATGTTCTATGCATCTAATAGGACAGAAATTTTTTTTTCGGTTATTAACCTGATCTTCTGCCATACTTCTGTGACTCTGGTCGTCCTGGTTATGGTTACTTCTCCCAGTTTGATCGTTTTGCTGTTAGTATTTTCTGCGAGCAAGTGTACGCAAACGATTGAAAGCAATAAGATTGTGTTAGGTTGATGAACGCCTGTCTCTGTTGAGCGCTCTTCTTTTCTCCTTTATTGCTTCTTTGGTCATCGTATTCCACCAAGGTAATGGAATTCTGGATGGGCGACGAGTAGTTTGTGGAATGAATTTTCCAGCAGTAGAAATTACAGGGTTGGTGAAGTCTGTTATGTCTTACTCTGTGTTTCCATGGACATTTATTGGTGTTAAATGTCTGGTGCAGCTCAACCAGTCTGCACGATCGGTACACTAACGTTTCGGTAAATATACGGCGTTCTTCGGTATGTTTGATGATATCAACAGAGAAACGTGATCGCTCTGATGAAGATGCGGAAATGATTTCCAGGTGTTGCAAGATTTGGACTCCATGTTGAAAGATCTATGGCCGAAAATGTGTCTTTTGTAGTGTTAAAGTGAGTGCTTGCTCCTGTGTTTAAAAGTACGTATTTGTTGTTGAGTAACAGGTCATCGATTCTGAAATCGGCGTCGTTTGCAGCCCCATGTGGTGCTGTGTGTATTGAGATGGAGACGACTAACGGGATGTGTGTTGCTAATCAATATGGCAACACCACCTCTAGCTCATCTATCAGGTTCTATGTCATTGTGGAAGATCTAATCTCTTAAATTGAAACGGTCTTCTGGTTTAAAATGGGTGTCTTGTAAGCACACACTCATTGGTGTGATTGGTCAGTAGCAATTTCAGTTCCCAATAATGTGAGATACAGCCGTTAATGTTCCATTGAATAATATTTTCCATAGTTGGAATGAAGTTCTGCTGCTATGGGATGGGTGGGCCCTGCCCACCGCCACCTCCCGATGAAAAACATGCACTACACTTACGGGACTAATTGCCTCAGTAGCCGACTCACCCGGAATCACTATCAATCATTTATTTTCAGACCACACAAGTTTTTTTGCTTCAGTACAGCAGATTTTTTTTGTCTGGCTTTTACATGTTCTATTGCTGCCTCCTGCTTATAGATTGGGTAGTCCCTAAACCTTGATGAATGCTGTCCCTCTTCAATTTATGCATTTGGTAGAATCTATGCAAGGATCATCACTATGAAATGGTTTTCCATACTGACATGCTTTGATTCTCGCACATCTAGATGATGTGTGTCCAAAACGTAATCACTGAAACCACTGCATTGATTGAGGAACGAACATTCGTACGTTCAGACGATGAATGCCAGCTTTAATCTTCTCTGGCAACGTGCTACGGTTGAACGTCAGGACATAGAATGCTGAAATAATTATCTGTCCGTCCCACCTCATTGTTAACCTACAACAGGCAATGACTCCTTGAGAAGCTAGTTCTTGAGCTATTCCCTCTTCACTGTAGTTTAGTTAGTCACTACAAACTACAACACCTTTTCAAATATTCAGCATACCATGAGTATTTTACTTCAACATCGATAGTACCTAATTTGTTCAGCTGTAGTAACTTTTGGCTTTGACTGTCACTAAATGTTTCTATTGAGTCCAGATGGACTTTTCATTTCTCTTTCGACAGATCCATCACAGGTGCTAATACACTTTTCTTCAGAAATGTATTTCTGTTTGTCTGTACTTGGCGCGACAACCTGCGTGCGGACTATGGCCTACCAGCAGCGTCCCGGCCTCGCGGCCATGGGTTACGTGTGGTTATCACGAAGACATCCTCACACCGTATTTTGGTCTTCTCAACCTGAGAAGTGAGTTTTCTCACCGCCACACAGCAACATGCACTGGAACATTGCTAGGAAAACGCACACTATAATCTTGCCCGATCGGGACTCGAACCCGGGGTGGCGTCATGGAAAGCGAGCACGCTGACCAATGAGCTAAACCACGAGGACAGAAATAGACTTGCGTTTTCAACATTCCCCTTTCTTTCTTTTAACTGTAAGGTACTTTGGTATTGGTATTTGGTATGGCACTGCTGTATTCTTGAACAAGTCATCAAGGTTTACGGTTCTTCCAGTTCTCATTCTTTTCGCTCTGAAGTCAGGATTTTTTCTGGACAAGGGATTTTTAAGGGATCCCTCAACCCTGAGATCCCTCAAACTCTATACGAGTCCAGCAAAATGTGCTATCACTCGTAGCTATATCTCCCAGGAGTGCCGAGTGATCCACACCCTTCACATTGCAGTCGCTGGGTGACGACGTCCGGTGGCCTGCTTGCTCACCACCGACAGCCGGTACTGGAGCTCCGGGCCCCTGCACCATAATGGTTGAGCTTGAAAGATCTTCCATCCGGGTTTCCTTGCCATAACGGTTTTGAGCCCCCGCCAGCTAAATAGGAAACGGAAGGAAAGAAGGGGGACAATCAAGAATAGTCAGAATAGAATTTCTTTATCGGTCACATACGTCTTTAACCCCTGTTAACATGCAACCCTGCAGGTTTCTTAAGTGCACTTGTACCAAACCCCCTTAGCAACGGTGTTTTAACATCCATAGCAACGTAAACAACCATCTTTTCATCGCAAGCCAAGTGTTTGTTAAGAAAAAACATGGCGATGTACAAAACAAATCAGATTCAAACAATTTAGAAGTAATTCACATTGATTTGGGGAATAATTATTCTTAATTATAATATTATTAATAGTACAACTAAAAGGTTGGGTAAATGAACCTCATTTTCCTCACATTCCAGCAAATGAAACTCTGCTCCGGTAATCATATTTACTAAACCGACGATGTGAAGGTGTCGCCACTGGAAGTCAACGCGCCAATTTACTAACCGAACGTCGTTTCTCTAGGTATCTTTAGGTGAAGGAGAATTATTTGCATCCATATTTCTCGAACCACGGTACTATACGAAAATTTTTATATAGATATATCGCAAGCAACACCCCACAATATCGTAGTAACGTGCCGCAGCGACAGAATTCATATGTTTATTATCGCAGTTATGTAAATTTTCGCATAATTCGTGAGATTTTATGGTGACCGATAAAATGCTGAAATACCACGAAATATTACCGTGTTATTACTCATAACATTATTAGGTATGTTAATAGCTATAACATACTGATAGGTACAAGGGCACTTAACAAACCTGCAGGGTTGCATGTTAACAGAGGTTAAAGACACATGTGACCGATAAACATCCTAACCTGCACGTAGATGTTGATGCAAGTAAACACGATTCCAAATCACGATACTTTCGATCCAGGTTGTTTAATTTTACTCTCAATATACAATTTGAAATCTGACTAATGTATTATTACATTTTTAATGGATAATTCCTTCGCTTTAGTAGAGGAAACGGGAATTAAAATGGATAAATTTCAGGTAATAACTGTCAACTAACTTCTCCAAAAGAGTTTCAAGGGACACTTACATTATCGGTCCAGTGACATACCGCCAGTCCGGAGCTTGCACAGCCGTTTCTTTTAAATCTCGCGCCAGTTGCTCTGCTCGCCCCCAATTACCCGCGCGAACGCGAACACTAGAAAACTTCTAGTTACCCTGCCCGCGATGTTGACGTACCTGGTTAATGTTACCACTTCAATAAAATTGTTTGAAAAAGAAAAAAAATAGTTGCCTGCTTAATTCCTTAAAGTGAGGTAAGTGTATTATATGTATGTACTACATTCTCGATTAAATACAAAATTGGGGCACGTGAAAATATGTATTATAATTACGTGAAGACTTGTATAATAATATATATAATCGTCACCTTTCCCGTAACCTTCTTTGAACAAATTTAATTATAATCAGAGCTTGATTTCTGGCGTAACGCGACGGAACATTCCGGCACTTCAGGAATAATTATTAAATTATATTATAAATATATAAATTTCTCTATTAAAATAAATTATTTGTGGCGGGTTCCGGGATCTAACATTTTATAAATCAATTAGGCCTACTGATTATAATAATACATTTTAGTCGGAATCCAAAAAGAATTAGACGAGTTGATGCGTTTTTGATCATAGATGTATTTTTACTCACGTACAATATTAGTTTTGTATCATTTGTCAATTAAATACAAATTGTCGAACATAATTTTGCAAAGTGTAAGTGTGTGTTTCGGAGGGGGGGAGGGGACTTTTCCTAGAGAATTCTTAGCAGTAATTCAGACTTACGTGAAAGCGAAGATGTTCTACTTTTCACTCACAGATTCCTCTATCACACCTCTGAAGTTTGTAACATCTCTTTGTGAAAAAAATTATCAAGTCATACCCTGGTGAAGATAACTAATTTTACTTATTTATTTGTATTTTACAACAGCAATGAAAATAACGCATGCTTACTTTCTCAGGCAATTCATAGGTAAATCACATATGAGAGGAAATTCTAATAAAATATTGAATCACAAATTTGATGAGTTGGAAAATATGTTTAAAAACGTTTTCATAAAAATAGATTGCCATTTAAAAAGATTTTAGTTTGGAACTAACTTCTATTTAATTTTCATTCATGTTTTTAATTTCACTGACTCTTCTAGTTCTTAATACAACACGCAGGCAGGGAATGTTAAATAAAATATTCATGATTTATTATTGTTTATTCACAAAAAGGCATGAGTTGTTACAGACATAGGAACTCTTGAACCTGTGCAGACTGCATTCCAAATTAAGAAAATCTGAAAATTAATGGAAAAAGAATATTATTTTCATATTCTCATAATTTATGACAGCATGTACTTGAATACATCCATGTCAAACTGGATATATAAAATTAATACTATTTTCTAATGTGCCTGTTTTAAGATCTTAAAAAAATTATGAATTTATGGAAAGCAAATGAAAAGAATTCAGGGGATTTGCGAGTAGAGACAAAATACCTAAAAATTTAGAATAAAAATATTAATGTAGAAAATTGTAAATATAAAGCATTACAAAATGAATGTAAATTATTAATGTTTTTTAAAAGCTTAAACTCATATGGCTCTATGAAATAGAAGGAAATAATGTATAAATATTCCTCTATACATCCAAGAATGAATGAACTAAGGAAAACTGAAAATCAACATATTGTTTTCAGGAATCAATTATTTTACTGCAATTCTTATTTATCTCCTTCTAAAACTGGACCTCTTCTACTCCCTTTCTTTCTTATTCTTTTCTCTCTCTCTGTGAGAATGAAATGATTCCACATAACACAAGGAAATGAAAACATCTATTCAAAAATGTATGTAATTTTTTCATATCATTCAAAATTGGGTCAAAAATATTTTATTTTACAAATTTCTGTGTATCTATAATATATATCTAATTTAATATCTAAAATTATTATGCAAATAAAAGCATAACTAAGGTATAACATTAGTGTTAATTAAAAATTTTGATTATTAATTTTAAACAGTAAAAACTAAGGGAGCACATGTAAATGTTATGGTATTAACTTTTCTATGTACTTTTCATTACAGGTACAAGAAATTGTTGGCATGGGCTTGGGGCATGGAATTGTGAATGATGCAATAAGCCTACAGAATTTTTAATCTGGGGCAATCTGGCGCCCTACAATTAACACGGTCCAAGATTTAATGGGCTCACAAGGCGCATTGGTCTGGCAAACGTAGGTACACTGATGAGCATGGGTTATAAGCTACATCAGCATGGTATTTGGGGAGACTGGGAAAGTATCTAGATAGTTGTACATGGAGTTCCACCTTAGCCAGGGAAAGGGATGTTCTGTAGACACCTGAAGGTGTAGAAAAAGAAAGAAAATAGTAATACACACATACAAGTACAAGAGGTCGTATAAACACTAATTCAGAAGCCTAGCTAATATTCAGAATGTTTTAACTAAGTCAAAGACAGGAGATGATACTCTAAGAAGCTAAATTATTGTTGTACTTTCAAAAAAAAGAAAAAAGAAAAAGAAAAATTAAAACCATATATAAGGTATATTATGCACATCTTATTAACTATCATTAACTTTTTGTAAAGGAATTTTTGTGGCAATGGCACAAGACAGTGCCTGAAGAAGTGACACAAAAAAATCACAAAATGTCACAGTTCACAAAATACCAGTTTCAAGAATGAAACATAAATATGAGTGCTTTTTATTACAATATGTGTTGTCTGCCTCTTATTAATTCCTGATTTCATCTATGATTGTCTATAATACCAAGGATACTTTGAATCAAGAACTATTTGAACAGACAATGTATAAACTACCCTAAGAAAAATAAATTATTGAGAGAAACGGTCCTAGGGAAGCTGAAGTTAATTCTGCTATGAAATTTGACATTTGACCAATGAGAGCCATACCAATTGATTGTATTATAGAAAGTTGACAAATCTACAAAAATAAAACAATATCTAAGGTACATAAACAACTTAATTTCCATCACAATCATTTTTACATAATTTACTTGGAATATAAAAGACATTTACTCTTTTCTTGTAAAAGATTATTTCAGAAAATAGATTGACTCATCCATTCAGCATTATCCTAAAGCTGAGAAGTTCAAGCAAATGCATGTTTTTGCTAATACATCTGTAACTGACAGAAATTTAAAATGTCTATTTTTCAATTCAAAATATTGAATCTGAGATAAAGAATATAATGCATATTTTGTATATTTTAGAGGTTTGGGGTATAAAAATGTATTTATATGCATATTTTTCCATTTTTTTCTGTAAAAGAAGGCATTTATTTCAACTTAATAAGTTCTTAATACAAAATGATATGTACAGAGTAGATAATGTGCTTTTTAATTTTGATATTCATAGGAAGTAGAGAAAGACTTCTAGGTGGCAGAAAGATGGATTGTCATTACAAGATTTACCTAAGAAAATGGTACATATTTTCAAAATTTCTGAGAATATTTCAACATTTTTGGTTTATTTGCATGAATATTTTAGGGGCAAATATTTGCAAAACCTTCCCAGTTCTAATTGTTACATTCTTTAAATAGCTTATTAAAACATACCTACTTTATTTTCATGAATAATCTACTCAAATTAAAGAACAATAATTTGATTTGTCATTCAACATTGCATTACATGCAGCATTGCAATGATGTTTTGTGACATTTTAGTTTTATAACAAATTTTACTGCTTATAAATCTGGGCCCATAACAATTAAGAATATCTATAAAAGAAGTTATGAAGATTACGCAGTACCAAAGATTTTGCAAAGATTCTCAAGTACATACCACTCATTCAACCTAATAGGAGAGAGACATTTGGTACCTGAATCATTCATAGGCAAAACTGTAATACTAAAGGAATTATTTAAGTTTGAAGGATTTGGAAGTAGAAATCATTATTTAGATCCAGATTGTAGTGACTGCAACTATTTTACATAAACAGTGCACGCATTTGTGGAGTTATATCAGATTTAATTTGTAATCAATTGATCTATGCTAAGTATACTTTGGTCTTGAATAGCTTGAGTATTTGTTTTGTATGTGTCATTTTATGAATTGTAAATATAAATTAAGTTAAATATTAGTAGCCATAATAATTATAATCATAATACCAGTAAGAGTTTTTTCAATTTTTGTCTCACAATATTGAAATTAAGTATTCATAAATCACATTTTTAGGCTACTTCCAGTAATAATATTTAGTGCTATCCATTGTATAAATTTTTACACAAATTGAGAACTTATGTTTCCACAATTTTACTAGTAAATCATAAAATTTAATATTTTTTCATGTAAAGAATGTTTTTCAATGCACTATCAATAGATTTTGATGATCTGTTCTTCAGCTTACTGCTAAGCTGTGACAACATGAAAAGCAAAAAGTGACCAATAACATTTTCATTTTTTTCTTTTTTATCAAAACTTTGACATTATTTTATCATAGGCTCACAGAGACCTCTGAAGATGTTCAAGCACCTCAGTTACCTGAGAAGGCTTATATCAAACATTATATAAAAGTTATTATACAAACTGTAATTTAAAAAAAAATTATCAGCAGGCATTCAGACTTTCAAAAGTTTAACTGAGAGTTAATACAATTTTTAATTGCAATATTTATAAAATAAAATCATTATTGAAATTTTATGAACTTGCAATCACAGGTTTAATTAATGACATAGTTTTTACTACACAAATTAGAGAGGCATAAATCCTTTTCACTGAAAGAGTCAGCATTTGAGGCAGGAACTTTTTGGGCAACTTTTTTCATTAAAAGAAAAATTATTAATTAAAATTATTTCTTTTATTAAAAGAAATAGCAGAAAAACAAAATTCTAAACACCAAATTCAAACGATGCAGAAAATGTTGGAACAAAATAATTATACATATTAGAATTTCAGAAGCTCTGAGTGTTTTTTATTCTCCATAGGGCTTTTATCCAGCCGACTGCTGGTTGTCCTTTATGTCGTGATGGGATGCATATTGGACCATACACTAGACACCAACACACTTGCTGGCTCCTTTGATCTCGGATTAGCAGAACGCAAAGCCCTCTGTAACAACACATACAGGAGAGACAAGGGACAAACAACCATGCCCAAGGTGGGACTTGAACCCAAGACCCTTCAAGCCGAAGCACTGAGTTCATACTCTTACATGCTCTTAACCACCTGCATCATCCCGGTCAGCTAAGTGATTTTAAATTTTTTAAACATATTAGTAATAAGAGATCAAAAAACAGAAAAGTGTAAAATGATTATTGAAAATTATTCTCATTTGTTCATTGAATTGCTTTACTGTTTTTTTTTTTTTTTTTTTTTTTTAATTGTTAAATCTGTTTAACATTTGCACTTAAATTAATGCATTGATTGGTTATTTAGGGATCGTCCATAAATTATGTAACAAATTCGGAGTATTTTGAAAACCCCCTCTCCCACCAGCATTTCACCCATCATGCCTGCATGAACACCTTGCTAAATAATTATGTAATGCTAATGTGACAACACCTTCCATTTATAATAAGTTAAAATAAATTATATTAAACTTTTTGTATTAATTTTATTTGTGTTATTTATTAAAATATATGGAAGTTAAACTTTGAATTAATTGACGATTCTGACTGTACCTAAAAATAAGATTGGCTACAATTTTTGAATGAAGGAAAAACACAAAGGTAAGAAAATTTCTGACAACAAGCTGTGCACTCCCTGTGGTGGATGACGCATGGGTGAGAGTCAACTGTGCCAATTCAATTTGATTCTAGAATTACTATATTTATTTGTTATGAATATATTCTTCATAATCTAACAGATTCAATCAATTTACCATTGATGAAAAAATATTTCTGTTTATTATATTTTAAACATCAACTTTTTAATTTATTTATATATTTTTTTAAATTAAATTTGTTAATATTTTAATGTTTTCATATAATAATGAATAAAAGGAAATTTTCAACAATATTGAAAAAAAAATTATCAGCTTCACTTAACACTAAACTAACACCTCCTACCTACCCCTACGTAACCTAGCGTAACGCTGCCTCAACCCCTCTACCCCTCTAGCATTATATAATTTATGGACAATCCCCTAGTAAAGGAATTGATTTTATGGATTTTAATTACCCAACTATTTTCAATCAGTGTCATACAATCTGGACCCCCCTGTTACCATAATTTTGATGTGTTTATATTTACTGTCCCCTTCAGCATTCAGTACTGCTGGTTGTCCTTTACGTCCTGATGGGATGCATTTGGACCATACACTAGACACCAACACACTTGCTGGCTCCTCTGATCTGGGATTAACAGAACGCAAAGCCCTCTGTAACAACACATACAGGAGATCTGTCCATCCATCAAAATTGGTATCTCTTGTTCATCTTTTTAATGGTTTTGGTGATATTGTTCCCTTTGATCTTTACTGAATGTCCAAGACATTCCAAAAAATAATCTTAGGAGTGAACAGGAGCACTAATCATACAACCCCAAATTTTGAAATGTTTTATTTGGTTTCAATGGCAGCCAAAGCGATCACACTCATAAAATTCGAACAAGGAAACAAAATTCAGATCTTGGGAAATTTTCTTTTTGTAACAGAACAATTAAAGATTGGAACAGTTTACCCGCAGCAATTTTCAAAGCTTTTCCTCTAAGTGTCCAAAGCTTTAGAAATAAGTTAGAACAATATGAGAGTAATAGACATTAAATGAGTAAGTGCTGTGAAGTGCTGGTCAGTGTAATTCAAAGCAAAAACAGTGTAGTGTAGTGTAGTGCAGTGCAGTGCAGTGTAGTTAAGTGTAGTGAACGCGATCAATGAATTAAAAAAAACAACTTAGCCAAACTTATGTAGCTTGTATTAAATTTTAGCATCATCGACATATTATTGGATATCATGACAGAGTTGAAATATTTGTTATAATACTTAATATTAGTGATAGTATGATTATTGCATGTTCGGCTTGTACTGTACTCCTTTATTATTATTGTTATTATTAATTTTGTTATTATTATTGTAATTATTGTTATTTAACTGCCACTGGGTCATACCCAATTGCACTTCAAATAAATGTATGTAAATATAACTGGATAAGCAATATACCACCCTGAAGATAGCTCAATATGGAATCAAAATATTGGCAGTAATAAAAAAAATAACAATAATTTTCTTGTGTTCTGTGTGTTCTATATTTCCTGATAGCTTTTAATGGGAGACCTTAAAATGGCCATTCACCTTTTGTCATTAATCGTTTTCTTAAAATTTTTCAATTTTCCTTAAGAATCCTTTTATTTGTAGCTTTAAGAGCTAATAAAATTTTGAGATTTCAGTCTATTTGTCGGATGGGGCGAAATCCAATGAAAGTAATTAAAGGTAGGGACTCTTTTGTGGCATATTATTTATTTTTCTTTCCTCAAATTCAATACAAAGAGTAGAGTTAAATATGGGAGATGTTATCACTTCATTCAAGATAATTTCAGTAAGTTTCCCTGTGAGCAAATCTTTACATATCTATGTCTACCATTTGGCCAGTAATCACATTCACAAGAAAATCAAATTTTAAAACATACAGCTTCTTGTCTTTATAGCACCTCGACAATTGTGAAATTTGCACAGATTAGAAACATATCTTATGAATACTGTAATTCCTCAGCAACAGAATCTTAAATGTTTGAAAACTTTGAAGGTCTGTGAATGACACAGAGCAGCACCTAAATCATTCTCAAGGCATATGTTATGTGTTTTTTTACTAAGAACTGTGTATCTGAGAAAAAGCTAAGAACAGATTTACAATGAGAATAAAAATGTGAGCTATAAAAGATTGGTAGGCATGAATTATTATGTGTGAAATGCAGATGTACTTTATTGCCATCTTTCAAAACTGTTTTCTTAAATTGAATGAAATAAAAATCACAAATTCCAGACAAGCATATCATTCGCTAAAAGATAACGCAATTAATTCAAAAACCAAAACTTAATAAAAAAATGGGTGGAACCATGATTAACAAGGGGAGGGGGGCTTAGAATTCAGTGGCATTGCTAAGGGAGAGACAGAAGGCCAGATTTCATCAAGAGTCACCATGAAAAAAACGCAAGGAGTTAATGAATTTTCTTCAAAACAGGCAAAATAATTTAGATATAATATACTACTCTGAATTTATAGCAGTCCATGGTGTAATGGTCAAAATGTTTGTCTTCCTATTGTTCAGTGCCTGTTTGAACCAAGTGGAATTTGCAGTGGACAAATCACGTTCTTGACAGATTTTCTTGTGCCCTTGTGCCCCTGCTTTTCATTCTACCATTGCTCCAACATCATTCATTTACCAGTGACCTCCATTCCCATTTTTTGTCATCATCACCTCCAATCAGGGACAAAAATAAAACTCCCACACAAAAAAAACACACACTCAAAAACTAATAATTTAATATGTGTATGAGGAGCGATGTTGAAAAAAAGAAGTGAAGGAGAATGAGGAATAGAAGGAAAAGAGGAAGAGGAGATGAAGCATTAGGAGGAAAGAAAGATAGTGATGAAGAAGAGAAGTAGAAAGAAAGAGAAGGAAAATGGAGGAGAAAAGAAAAATGAAGAAAAGAAAGGAAAATTAGAAGTAAAGGAGAAAGAAGAGGAAGGGGAAGGAGAATGAAGAGAAATACTTCCCAGAATTTACTGAAAAAGCAGAAAAAAAGTATAACATGTTTCCAATCATTCCTACTAAAATTACCAATAACAGTAATAATAATAATAATAATAATAATAATAATAATAATAATAATAATAACAACAACAACAACAACAATAACAATAATAATAATTAAATTTACTCTTTTGGCCATCTTTGGAGTTTGTAGCATCAAATCAGTTCTTGAGATTGGGAATCTCATTTGCTGCAATTTCTTTCAGCAATGTTTCACATCTGAAAAAAATTATGATTATTACAAAAAATATTCAAATCATGAAAAAAGGTTCATAGCAGATTTTAGAAGTATAATTGTAAACAAAATACATATTTTGTAACTATAAAAACTACAAAGGAGGTGCAAAACTTCAAAAATCTTGGTCATTACATTCTTCTTTATACATTTATAATAACTATATAATGTTCATATAATCAAGTCACTTGATGATAATTCTCAAATATATTATACATTAAGTGTCTCAACTTTATGGGCTAGTAAGTACATTATTGAATCACCAGGATAATTCAAATGAAAGTGGACAGAAGAAATTCAAGACTCCAAAGAAACAGTATCAATATTCATGAAATCCATAATTAAAAATTTGGAATACACTGAAAACAATATTTGCTTTCAGAAAGAATATTTTTTGGAATAGGAAGAAGAATATTTTTGGAAATAGGAGGAAGAATATTTTTATTTTATATGGATAATCATTCACTTCAGTCACAAATATGAATAAAAAAATATAATAGAAGTTTTATGTTATATATTTGTAAAAGTACTTTTCCCCATTCATGTAACAGGGATTCAAGATTCTTGTTACTTAGGTGAATATGCTATTTTGAATGAAATTGTCTATACATCTTCCCTTTACCACCTCCACAGTAAGCATAATAATATTTAATTATATGATAGTTGGTTAATAGATTTTTAGCATTTACATTCCAATTCATGAGTTGAATCCCATTCCTCTCTGGATAATAGAAAACAGCATCAGTCTGAAAACTCAGACTGAAATATGAACTTGAACATGTTAAAACAGAATTATTTTAAAAATTATTTTAAGTTAACATATTTACTTAATTTATGTAATTTACTTCATGAATTTATTTATTTCATTTCATGAGTCACTTATTAAATTAAATAAGTTAACTTATTTCCATTTCATATTCACTTTGTTTCTTCTGATACAATTTTGTTTGAAGGTATCATATCTGATGTAGAAAGTATTATAGTAAACAATATTATTTTGAATCCTTCATTTTCCCCTAGTTTTTGTGCATCAAGTATTGTTTCTGTTATTTAAAGCAAATTTGAATTTAACATGTATTGCAGAAATAAAAATTCATTTAATGAAACATTTCCCTTTGACAAAACAAGACACATGGAAAATGTATCATTGATGGTATTTCTTATATATTGATAATTACAAATTATATGCCTAATTGTTCTTGAATATTACAAGTTATAAATATCAATATCATTTAAATTCACCACAAATCTATTGTGCAATGCACATTCTTACTGATTTGTAATTCACAACCACTTTATACACATGTATTATTTTAATAACAGCAACAACAGTAATAATAATAATAATAATAATAATAATAATAATAATAATAATAATAATAATAATAATAATAATAATAATAATAATAATAATAGGAAGAAGAAGAAGAAACTACAATTTTTGGGGTTTGCCCCATCATGGCATTAAAATTTGTAGCAAAATATATTACAGTATGGAATATAATTATTTCTCCCAGGTCATCAGAGATTTACGTCCGTACTTTCGCAGTAGAGTGATATTATCACGTTCGCTTCAAAAGATAGTATATATTGACGTAACGATAAAATTAAGCTTACTTGACAAAAGATCCCCCGATCTGCTCCGCAAAAACCTCTATTATCCCGTTTGGCTCTATCTTCAGAGAGACTGCTGTGTCTTGATCATCGACGCGGCGACCCTCGTACAAAAATCTTAATGCGTGAATGTCGACACCGCATTTGTCTGAGTATCTCTTCTTTACCTTTTGTAGAGGACAAGAAGGTTTGACGCGAAAAACCATTGAATTCCCGGCAGTGTCGATGACCTTTAAACTTGTCCATTCTTCACTTTTAATGGACATATTCCCTTTGCCACCTCCTGGTGGGAAGATTCCCGAAGTGCTAGCGCCTTCAGCCATTCCACAGGCTGCAGATCCCAACAGCCGCCACTAGTCCACTGGTCTTCGCCTTCGCTTCCGCCGGGGCCCACCAATGCAACCACACGGCTTTCGTCAGCCAGGAGGAAGGGCAGTGGGGGAGCAGTCCTATCTCAGAGTTTAATCGCTCAAAGAGTTTGAATGATATGAGAAATAATAATGAAAGTTTATGATTAGCGTATTGTCTCCGATTTAGTAATTGAGCATACATTAATCGTAATTTATGGAATATTAATAACTTAAATAATTGAGCTCTTAATAGTCTTAATTAATTGGTTAAATATATAAAGCCTTTTTCGTATTCATAAATTATAGGGAAGTTATGAATAGTCGTTTTCTGCGAAAATGAATTTTTATTTAAAATATCAAAATACTACTTTATAGTTCAAATGTCTCTTAGCAACCATTTCAATTTCTAAAATAATTATGGAAACTTCAGATACTAAGTAATCATCAAATGTGCGGACAGTTTATGCATCCGAATCATATTTATTTCAAAATACTAATGTAATTGTATTTGACTTCGATTTTATAGTCTTCGAGAGGTATTCGACATGAATTTCAGTGGGCAGCAAAGCGTTATTCTTAAAGTAAATGTTTTTGGAAGGTCATAAAGTGTGTTTGTGGACTTCCTCTGTGATCAATTAAGAGAAATAAATGTTGCACCTTTTATTGTTTTTAAGTTGTTGTTTTTTTAATCCGCGACCGTTTTTTGAATCCACTTTATAATTGCTGACTACGTGTATTGAAAAAAATAATTTCCTAAAAGTGACTTTAAATGTGTATATCCAGGTTCAGTATCGTTATTTTTAAAACAATGTTTAATATTTAATGTGATGATTTTGAATGATTTAAAAAAAAACTACATCCTAAACCCATACAGCTCTTCTGGCAATACCCCTCCCATTACTACGATTTAAGTAATGATGTTAAAACGATATCGTATGTTTGTATCTTACCTAATGAATAATACCAGTAAGTAATTTACAGTACGTAAACTTTCATTACCCTGTTTTATTATCCTGTTTCCTGTGGTAGATTTAATGGCGTAGCATTGAGTAAAGAAAGTACGGGTTATATTACATTCAGGGCTGTCGCTGAGCAGAAGGACTTGGTGGGGGCAGGGGAGAAAGAGCAACGGATCCGTGTTCGACGTAAGATGAAAGTAACTGTTGTTTGCCGAAGTTAGGGGGTTAGATCGCTAAAAAGAGGTTCGAAAAGAGTTGAAACAGCCGCGTATTGAGGTATTCTACAGACAGAAGGGAGGCAGAGGCGCACCCAAGATCTTTTGTTGTTGTTTTGGGGGGGTTGTCAGGTTTAGCGTCCAACTGACTTGATGTTTTCTTCTAGAGAATGTTTCCATTACTCTGAATATAAAATATTTTAATTTGTTGATAATCTATATTTCTATTGGAGAGATCCCTTTTCCGGCCGAAGTCCTGAAGCGTTTAAGAAAACAATGGTATCATTTGAAAGGTACAGACTAAGTGATAGAATGACTGAAATTGTATTTCACAAAATCCATTTTTAGTAATTTTTTAAAGCGCACTGATGCAACCCGCAACACGCTGTAGCTCACTACTATTGTGCATAATTCGGGAACAATGCGATTTGGTGCTTTTAATCCAGATTTTCGTGGGACACGTCTCATTTGGTAGATTATGGCATAAAAACCAAACCCATGTTTTATTGTAATCTTAGCGTTTAAGAGAAAGATATTTGCATTTGTGTCCGTGAAAAGTATGCCCCTGAAAAGTGTTTGCCCCTGATTGTTATGCAAATCTCCAGGCATTAGTTTCATCAGGTCACGTTCTGACTCAAAGAGATTTCGTAAACCTGCCGGATAAATAACCGGTGCACGAATAGCTGCATATATACAGAATGTCCCAGAATAAATGTTACGAACCTCTAAGACTTGTAGAGGGATTGAAGATGATCATATTTTGAACGTGACCCGCCGAACATTTGTGCGTGGGAAGCTGCCTAACAATCATCTATGGCATTTGCCTGTGATTGGTGGACAATTCCGTATTCTCTGGAGTTCGGAAGGAACACGAAATTTCTTTGACTGACTCAGAACGTGGCATGCCGAACTAGTGCATTGGGAGTTGCCTAACGCTCAGGGGCAAATGTCATACTTGTTACTTCGTTATATGAAATTTCCATTTTCCCACATTTTCATTGGCAAAAAGTTATCATCTCCGATCCCCCTCCCCCATATCAGGGAAGTTTGTAACATTTATTCTTAAACAGTTTGTATACACCATCATCTTGCATCACATCGCGCGGCCAGGTGTTATAACGATGTCGGTAAGCCAACAAACTAGTAATAAAACCACTAATTCCTGTCTGACCGGTTGACAGAATCGAACTTCTTGAATCATATTTTTTAACCTATCACGACTAGAGTAGTAACAATATCATATTATTTCAATTTGAAAAGACCTGTAGCAGGTTCAGCATGTTTTGTCTGTCGACGTTAAATTTAGTGTTCCAAAGATGTACTCGAGATGAAAGTGGGGCGGACATTCAGAGACTTCAACTTCGCTTCAGTAAGTTAATTAGTGATATATGTCAAGAAGGAATTACCTAAATTTATAGTGTTTATGCACTAAATGGACGTTGCAAATCTGCATTGTGGACTCGCAGAATAGCCCCTCCCTCAAAAAAAGAAACAACACGCAGTTTGATTTATTAAAGATCAACATTAACATTATTAATGGGCACGTATCTGACCATGCAGTCAATGCACTTTAATATAAATAAACCAAACTAGGATCACAGTAAAGTGCCCTTACATTGGCTCATATACGAAAGATACGTAAATATTTTTCTTCGTATTATGTATCTGGATAATAACTTTTTACTATGCATTGGTTAATGTGTCTACTTTCAGAAGGTGTCGTTGAAGATTACCTAAATTTGCTGTTATCCCCTGAAGTTTCAACTGCAAAATCTACTGCATGCAAAATTCCATTGGAGTGGTGGGCCTTATTTCGAACCAGAATTATAACACTGGAATTTGGTACGAAATACAACATGTAATAATCATCGATTTGGTAATTACTTTGAGGGACAAAATTGGTTTGATTATTTTTCGTTAACACCTTTCAAAAGGCCTGCTTTAATTCTGACCCCGTAGTTCCACCTTCAGACAATGCTGGTTACGGGTACAATTTTACTGAGGTGAACTTGTTCATTTGTCAAGAGATATTCTCCACAAGTTAAATAGATAAATTGCATTTTTGTGTATAAAATATTTCAATCTATAATACCAATCTGTTTTAACATATTTTGAGGTTCACGCTCTATCTTCGAGCGTGAAATTAGGAACTCTGAGGACAAACATTGGAAAACATTACTGTAGTGGTGCTACATTTCGTTTATTTATTTTCGTATTATTTTAAATTGTCATAATAGCAGTGAAAATAAAATCCTCATGAAAATTACTGATATTAATTAAATGGCGCATGCCCGTCTTTAAAGATCTAATTTTGACAAACGAATTTCATTAAAATAGAACGATTTAACTTCAAAAATGTCATTATAGGAGGAGGTCCAAAAACGATTAACTTTTGCATTTTTCGAAAATTCAGAGGTTTGAATGAAAATCGGGCTTACGCCATTTTAATAAGCACAGTTTTCTGTGTTTGATCTTGAAATTTAAAGAAAGAATTAGAAGCAACGTTTGAAAAAAATTTCGAAAATGTTGAGCCTTCAAGTAAAAGTACCCCCCCAAATTGAAATATCGATTTCAAATTCTAGGGGCCGCGACATCAACTAGATCAATACGAGATCTTGGTGAAAATTCTGTATACGCTTTAGTCGCTATTGGTGTTCACAGAGAGACACTTAGACACAATCACGACAGAAGGTTCGACATACAATCACTTTTACAGTGACCCCCAAAACGTGTTTTTGTCAAAATCTTGGCATCTATTTTTTGCATCATTCTTCCGCTATATTAAGTATACATGAAACTAAGAAGTAATAAAATGTATGGTTTCACAGTTGTTTTTTCTTGATTTTCAAAACATACTGTTAAGTGTATGCCAAGATATTTGAAATAAATATTTCAGACTACAAAACTTATTTCGGATTTTTGCCTTGCTTCGTTTTTATGCAAGAAAAGAAAATAGTTTATGCAGTGGAACAATCATATCCCGGAACCACTGCAAGGAATATGTGCTTGAAACCAAAATGTTCCCTCCGTACTTGGATATCATGGGGGATGCATTCAATATTTGATCGCAGAGTGCGTGGGACACTGTAATTGTTGCTGTTGATAAATTGTCGCAGTGATTCTGAGCGAATCATCTGCGAAGGTCATTAGTCCCGTAAGTGAAGTGCATGACTTTATCGCGGGAGGTGGATATGATCAACCCTCGCTGGATGGCGAGATCCGGCGCCGACCTTGCCGTCGGCTTGCAGGGTTTTTCCTAATCAGGTAACCAGCGGGGCACCGCCCCTGCCGGGACAAACTCTAATCTCCCGACTGGTCTTTTGGCATGTGTGGTAGTGTCATACGTGTAAGTGTAGGTAAGTAAGTAAATAAGGATGAGGATAGGACAAGAAAGAGGAAGGAAAGATCCCGCGCGGTCCGTGGCGAATGTCGGAGCAGTACCCTAACAAACGGGCCACGATCCGCGAGCTATCTTTCTTTCCTCTTCATTGTCCTATCCTCACCCCTTATTTACACACCCTTCACTTACATGCACTACACTACCACACATGCCGGGAGACCAGTCGGGAGCATAGATCTTTTCATGAAGCCTCCCGGACATTTTCAAAATTTTCTCAAAAAGACTCCAAATTTTTTTCTTTAAATTTCTCGCAAGAATAGAGTAAAATACACTTATAAAGGTGGTATAGGTCCGATTTTCACGGTTAACTCTGAATTTTCGAAAATTTTAAAAGTTTGAATTTTTTCGGCGTCTTCCTACAACTATAAAATTGAACACAGATTTTTCCTTCAAATGAAATTTGTTGCCCATAAATAGTTCTTTCATTAAGGTAATGTAGACTTTTTGGAAAATGTTAGTAGTTTTCGTGCAATAGACCGTGAAATGCTTGCAATTTAAAGAAAATACAAAAACAAGATTTTCTCAATAACGGCTCCAAATTTTTTCTTTAAATTTTTGGTGGGGTTAGTGCCCAACAAACCCTATCCGATGACATAAACGCCATATTGCTGTATTGTTGTTTTTTCTTCAAGAATTACAAAAATGTAATTTTTTTTACTTGTCTCTCACGTCGGTAATATTTACTTACTCTCGAAAACTCAACAGTTTTCTGTAAAAATGAGCTCAAATTTCTGCATTTTCAGAAACGCTCAAACGCCACTTTCTCAAAAATGGCTACAAATTTTTTCTTCAAACTTGTCCAATGGATAGTACTAATATCACTGTTTAATATGACGTAAAGTTTATTTCTGCGTATTCATTTGTTTTTTCAAAAATTACACAAAGGTAATTTTTTTAAATATCTTTCACCCCGTTAATATGCACATTTCCATCAATTTGTATACATTATTACATTTGTAAGTGGAAGTGCTTGAAAGGACTTCAAATGGTTTTTCGAAAACTCAATAGATTAATGTGAAAAGGAGCTTCAAATTTCGCATTTTCAGTAATGCTTAATCGTCATTTTCTTAAAAACGGCTTCAAAATTTTCGGTAAAAATTTCAATTTTGGACGAGGTTTTGCTCTTCTTTGATATTCTTGAAATCATATTTCGGTTCTAGTATTAAGAAACCGAAAAGTTGAAAAATGCTAAGAAAATGTACTTTTGGTGACAATACATGGCAGCTGGCCAGACCTTAAAGCAAGTCCACACCAAGAAAATGAAAAACATTTTCTACGAGAAATTATGTGCCATTTTATAACACCTCTAGTTATATTTTATATTTATACACGAGTATGTTTTTTCTTGATTTTCAAAACATACCTTAAAGTGGATGCCAAGATATTTGAGATAAATATTTCAGACTACTAAATTTATTTCGGATTAGCAATACCTGCTATTTTCGGAATTATAGAGATTTTAATGAAAAATATACCTGAAGATCTAATTTTGAAGAAAATATTTTGTTAAAAAACAGGTGGCGCTATAACAGCACGTACTTTCTTGTATACTTTGTGAAGGTTTCGAAATATTATGGCCTACAGGCAGTACTTTAAGGCCATCTATATAAAACAAATGTGATATTGGTCGTTCTTCACCGTAGAGCTTATAACCAGAGTTAGTGTGCGACAACTGTCTCGAGAGTGGAATCAAACTAATGCAAAACAGCAGAGGGGATAGCGAGTCTTTTTGAAAATGAATACTTCGTGTTCCTACTATTTCGTTTCCGCTCTGTATTACTAACCTGGTACTCCACGACTTCATAATAAGCCTTGCAAATCTCAGTAAGTCTGGGATGAAATCGATAGTTCTCCAGGGTCTTCAAAATCCAATCGTATGGAACCCTGTCAAAGGCATGCTCGTATTATTATTATTATTATTATTATTATTATTATTATTATTATTATTATTATTATTATTATTATTATTTATTTATTTATTTATTTTTTCACAGCTTTCTGGTACATGTTTGAGGAGTCATACAGATATTTCTATCAAAGCATGATTTCCGTAGTACATTACTTTTAACAAAAATTTATTTATTTTAAGAACTTAGTAGAAGGTAAACATTTTATATTTTAAGGTAAACAATATATAAATTTAGACACTTAGTTTATAAATTAAAAAGTATATAATTCTTTAACACAAATTTATTTAGGAACCCATAAATCTTCTGACTAAAGAACACGTGCTCAGGATCACAGCTTTCTGTAGATTGATGATAATGTTCGTCTCGATCCCCAGTTTTTTCAGAGAGTGCTTCAGGGCGGTAGGTATCACACCTGTTGCTGTGAGGACGATCGGCACAATCTCCACCTCCAACACATGCCACTGCTCCTTTATAACTTCTGCAAGTTCCCTGTACTTTTGAATTTTCTTTTTGTGTGTTGTGTCGAGGTTGCTGGTATCTACAACTGCTATGTCTATCAGCCATACTTTTCTTTTAGATTTATCCCAGAGTATTACATCCGGCCTGTTATGACGAACTGTTCTGTCGGTCAATACGCTTCGGTCCCAGTGTAATTTATAGATGTTACTCTCGATGACATTTTGTGGATGGTACTTGTAGTAGGGAGTATCAAATTCACTAGCAGTTCCACATTTCCTTGCAAGTTTGGCGTGGATGATTCGTGCTACCATATCGTGCCTCTGTTTATAATCCGTTGGGGCCAGCATACTGCAACCCGTAGTAATGTGCTGGATCGTTTCTTGGCCTACACCACAAGCCCGGCAGGTATCAGAAGGCACTTCGGGGTCTTTAATAATGTGCTTGAGATAATTTCGTGTTGCAATTACCTGGTCCTGGCTTGCTATCAAGAATCCTTCAGTCTCGGGGTAGAGATATCCTATTTTAAGCCACTTGTACGACAAGCAGGCGTCGACATTTGATTTGGCTATTTCTGTAGGATATCTACCATGGAGCGCTTTTTGTTTCCATTGTTCTAAGAGCTCGGCTTGTGTTGGTTGTTCGTGTAATACATTTTTTTGTTTAAGGTTGAGTGGTGTATAGTTCTCGTCCACTTGCTGTATCACTCTGTATAGCTGACATGACAAGGCTTTCTCATTGAAATACTCTCTCATGTCCGTTATCAGTTTTGCATGGAGATTACCAATATTTAAGATGCCCCTACCCCCTAATTTCCTTGGTAGTGTTATTCTTTGGATAGAACTTTTTGGATGGTGATATTTGAAACGAGTCATTTGGACCCTGATAATCCTCTCCAGTGAGTCCAAATCAGTTCTTGTCCATTTTATAATGCCTAATGAGTAAGTAATCACAGGAATGGCATATGTATTAATTGATGTTGTAAGATTACGAGAGTTGAGGGAGGTCTTGAGTATGGTATTCAGTCTGTTGGTAAACTCTGTTTTTAACTTCTTTTATCTGTGTATAATCATTTTATTTTGTTGTATCCCCAGATACTTGTAAAACTCATTCATTCCCAATGCAGTGATAATCTCTCTTGATGCAGTCTCGTGCTCTGTGCTGTCTGTGAATTTTCCCCTTTGAATACTTTGTATTTTGCATTTTTCTATGCCAAACTGCATGCCTATATCACTAGAGAATCTTTCAGTGATATATATTAGCTTCTTCAGACCCTGTAGTGAGCCAGAGTATAGTTTTATGTCATCCATGTATGCCAGATGAGTGATCACACACTTCTCTTGACCTTTCAGTTCAAATCCCAGTTTGGTGTTGTCCAATAAATATGACTGGGGGTTAATGGCCAGGCAGAACCAAAACGGACTGAGGCTATCTCCTTGAAATATTCCCCGCTTAATTTTCAAAATCTTTGAGACTACTCTCTTGTTCCCTGAATGCATGTGTATTCTCGTACACCAGTGGTTCATTACAAACTTGAGGAATTCCACAATCATAGAGTTTATACCATACATTCTAAGGACATGGATGAGCCAATCGTGAGGGACCATGTCGAATGCTTTTTTATAATCAATAAAACAAGTATACAGGTATACAGTATTATTATTATTATTATTATTATTATTATTATTATTATTATTATTATCATTATTATTATTATTATTATTATTATTATTACTATTATTATTATTATTATTATTTTTATTCTTTGATTGCTTATTCTTCGAGAACACGTGATCGTTCTCTACAGAAAATTCAGAGGGCAAACATCACGTAGCAGTCGCTGATATTTCCGCACTCCATACCTGGAAGAAACTCTCCGTGTTACGAGCGCTGTATCCCCTCTGTGAAATATCATCGCATGAGCTGCACCGCCGCCGCCTGCTGGTCGGTCCCAGGAAGGTCTTCTGATCCCAGGAAGTCGCGCCTACGCGGCGGCTGCGCTTGTCTTGCTCCCCGTAGTGAGGAAACACAAGTGTCCAAGAAATATTTGAAGAATATTTCGAAGAAAGGAAAGAGGACCTCTTTCGCAAATTTAATCATATTGTTCTAATTTTATACTATTTTATACTTTTATACTATTCGATTTGTACAAATATTTTTAAATATTTGTAATTTTGAATCACATGCATTTAACAGTTTTACTTTGTTTGAATTCAATAAGGCGTAAAATCTCTGGTGAGGGAGTTTACCTCTCCTCGTGTTACACAGCTACAATATGCGAAATGATGATTTTCTACTATTATGGCTTTGTTTACTGTGTGGTAATTCTTATGGAATAAAGGGCAATAATGTCACTATTTTAAAACCTGATTTGCCCATAGCCTTAAATTTTAATAGATACCCCGTAAAAAGGGTTATTTGCTCTGCGTTAATACTTTGCTACATGCGAAATACGAAAGTACATACGATACTACAGAAGAAACGATTGTATTGGGTGGTCACATTAATGTGACTGAACTGTGTATATACCCTGTTCTCTATTCGAAAAAAAAAACATTCAAGGGGAAAATTGAAGTCGTTTTTGAGAAAATTTTGAAAATGTTCTAAGGACTTCTTCAATTGAAATGCCTTCATTTGAAGGAACCTTTCGAAAATCATTAGACGTTGAGAAGATCGGCTATGTCGATCTGGGAGTGTCCAGTTTTGTGAAAATAATATCTAAGTTTTAGGTGCTAGTGTTGATCACAGATGACAGACAGACTGACGATTTTTAACAACAGTTCCCGCAAGAGGTGATTTCTATCAAAATCTAGACATCAATGTTTTGCGAATTACGAAACTTTTTCTGAACTATGTATACAATTCTTCAAGTACTCTGGTATCTGAGAAAATAAAAATGACAGAACTATGTGCTACAAGCAGAGTGCTTATGATGTAAATAGCGATTCAACAAGGTCTCAGCTTTAGTGAAGCAAACGTACCTTCAATTCAGTTATTACTTGTTGTAATCGCCACTTCCCTTAGGACAAAGTAACACGCAATTGCCACAAAGCATCTCGTTTTTACTGTAGTTTATTGTGTTTATTTTAACACTGCTTCTACGTTTTTAAAGAACCATTAAGTTTTTAGGGTTCTTTTTGTTTATTTATGTCCTAGAGAGAAAGTCAGCCTCTGTAAATGTTAATCGTGCATAATTTTGTTAAAAGTGGTCACCTTGGATTGTAATTGAAATTTTTGATCCATTAATAATGTTACAATAAAAAAGTCCGGTGAAATTCGAATGGCAGTTCTATGAAATGTGCGTCCCGGCTGCACCCACTACAACAGGAGCAGTACGCAACGGCGCGGTCGGGAATTTCGTCCTACCCGACGGGGCCACCGGTCAAGGTCGAGGAGAATGACGGCGCAGGGCAGCCTGTCCCGAGCTCTGCGGTCCGCGCAGTCCACAGAGAGTTGACAAAGCTCTCCATTACAAACAGAAACCACTGGCATTACAACAGCACATAGTTTCTCGCATTATTTATAAATTTACCATTTTCGAAAATTCAGAGAGTTCAACGAAAATGAGTTCGTTTGAAATGAAACTAGCACCACTTTTTTACCGTACTTTGATACATACGAGGAGAATTGGAGCCGTTTTTGAAAAAACAACTGTTTAAAAATTGCATATATTTAATGCAAACATTCGCCAAAACTACTCATATTTTCGAAAAATTGTATACGACCTTCTTTCAAGATCTGTCATGAAAAAACTAATTTCATTAAGGAAAACTATATTCAATATTGTAGTTAGATAGTTTTTCCTTCTTCAATCTATATTCAATGTTGTAGTTTAGAAAAGACGCCTGACAAAAAGAAAAGACAAATCACTTCAGAAAAATCAATAAATGGAAAACGGAAG
Source organism: Teleogryllus occipitalis (assembly GCA_011170035.1). Classification (NCBI taxonomy): domain Eukaryota; kingdom Metazoa; phylum Arthropoda; class Insecta; order Orthoptera; family Gryllidae; genus Teleogryllus; species Teleogryllus occipitalis. Next base: position 113,745 of record BLKR01003194.1, on the reverse strand, counting down.
ACGAATAATACATTATGGACTTGGAAATAACAGGAGTGTATTATATTTCTAATTTATCGGATTCTGTACATTTTTGTTTTGCCCATCCAAACAGACTGGTAATTACGTCCACTACTCTATCCCAATATTTCATTTCTAAACAGGATGTTCGTTAGAATACCGCCCACGATAATTAATAAAAGGTTTTTTATAAGAGAATTCTCTTCCGAGAACATTATTAATAAATGAACACTCTTTCCCTTAAACGCTGAGAAGAGTAAAGACGCAACGTTTGCTGTCTTTGATCTCATTGCTCAGTCGGTGGGTTTGGATAACAGAAGGTCTTAGGACCGAATTCCGCTGGTATCAAATATTGCACTTGGAGCGATCTATTTTCAATACGAATATACGGTCCATTAGCACTCTATCGCCATTTGATTATAGCTTCTTAAGATTGACTGATTGATAGTGATTCCGGGCGCGTCAACTACTGAGGTCATTAGTCCCGTAAGCATGGTTTTTCATTGTGAGGTGGCGGTGATCTTCGCCCACTGGATGGCGAGATCCGGCGCCGCCCTACCGACTAGCGGGGTTTTCCCAACCAGGTATCTGTCACTAGCGGGGCACCGCCTTAGCCGGGACACGTTTTAAGTCCCCGGCCGCCGGTCTCCCGGCATTTGTGTTAGTGTCGTGCACGTTAGTATAAGTGTATGTGTAAGGGGTGAGGATAGGACAAGGAAAGGGAGGAAAGTCCGCGCGCGGTCCGTTTGTTAGGGTACTGCTCCGGCATTCGCCTGGTGCTAATCGGAGAAACCACGGAAAACTACCAATAGGAGCAACCGGCCGCTAGAATTCTCCTCCAGACAGCGACTGAATTCGACCTAGCTGAAAAGCTAGTGTCGAAAATCCTGCCGTCGTCGGGACTCGAACCTAGGACCTCCCGATCATCAGTTGATGCACTGAGCCACCGCTCCCCGTGGCTTGTTAAGGCGTATCCCGTCGAATGAAATTGTTAGCCTACAATGTGCCAGTCATTTCGTCCATTTTCACAATTTTCCGTTTTTTACTCGTTGCACTTTTCTCGAAAGTAGTTACGAGATCAATAGCCTGCATCAAAAGCTGCAGAGCCTGTATTAAGTGACAACTGCAGGTTCCATGAAAAGAGTGGTCTTTAGAGATGTGATTTTTGATAGGGGGAAGTGAGTTCTTTTTCAAAAATGGCAGTTATTACAAGCTATCGATTGTTTATGGAAAAGCGTATTTTCAACTGATGAACTTTTATCAAACGACTTTTCGTATATGTGCATGAATAATGAAAATAAAACATATTGTGAAAGTTTGATATTCCTATACCAAAGGTATACTTACTATCATTTTAAATTAATTTAAAACAATATTCATATCTCTTTCTGCTCATGGATGAAAATTAAAGTTTCAATCATTTTAAATATTTGTTTTCCCAATTGAGATCTACTGGTAACGGAATCACTTCTTGTGTAGACTCAATATGTCATTTGGATATGTATGACACATTCTTTATCTTACGCGCTGAATATTTGCTTTCCTCGTATTTATTCGCATAAGGAACACAAAACATCGAACAATGAGACTTTAGTGAGCGCTTGGCACAGATTAAGAACGCAACCTAAACACTCGCATGTTATGGAGTAAGTAGATAACCCTGACTTCCGACATTGATATTCTACCGTCCCAGATGTTCTTCCAGGAAGGTAAGGTAAGGAAGGCTCAGATAATTCAAAGAATTAAACTTTAAACTTTCATAACCGCCGTCACTTTAGAAGCCTAGTAGAACTTCAACAGCAGATTCTTTCTCGAATTACAATTTCACACTTGTGCAATTTTCAAAAATTAGGAGTTCAACGAAAATGGGACTGCGCCAGGTTTTAAGAAACATTCCTCTAAAGTTTTTACAAAAAAAGTACATGACCTTTTAAGATGATCCAGTCTTTAAGATCAGATTTTATTTTACAGGAACACTCTATCATCAGTATTATTTCAAGATATATCATTCTACAATAGATATTAAAAAATCTACTTTCAATAACGTAGTTGTAGGAACATGCTGAAAAAGTTTTGAACTTTTGTATTTTTCAAAAGTCCCGAGATTTCGATGAAAATGAGACCTGCGCCATTTTTAAGCGTCCTTTATGCTATCTCGGAGGAAAGGTTAATAAAAAAGGTGGAGACATTTTTATGAAAATTTTGAAAATGTGGAGACTTCATGTAAAGTACCCCACAAAATCAAAATATCCTTTTCAAACTCACAGAGTTTTGAGTTCGTCTAGATCGGTCGAGGAATATCAATTTTCAAGAACATTGTCAGAAAGGTTCAGGCATTAGCGGTGACCACAGACTGACGGACATTTATTTCTGTCGCGAATTTACGTACTTACGTAGTAAAAAGTAAGTTTTGAAATGCTGCGGCGGAAAACGGTGAGTTTTCGACGGAGTTATTAGTGCTATGACAGCACATACTTTCTGGAATTATTTCTAAATTTTGCGGAAATTAAACCTACGCCATTTGTATGCATTATTTGTTCTATGCGAAAAAAAATCAATTTGAAACTATTTTAGAGATTTTTTTAAATAAATTACATTACCTTCAAGCAGACATTACCCAAAAACTACTTATTTCAAGAAAGTGAACATAACCTTATTTAAAGATCTAATATTCTGGAACAGATTATATTTGAAAAAAACTGTCACTAATATTGTACTTTTGCCATGTTAATGTTTGCAATTTTGAAAATACAGAGGTCGCCGCAGGTCTCTTTTTCTTTGAACTCTCTTAATGTTCGAAAGTATCAAAGTTAGAAATATACGAAAAATATGTGCTGTTGTAGTACCAATTGTTATGTATTTATGCTGCATCGTGAATAGGTAGAGGGGGTTTGACCAACGTGCATAAGTTGAGGGGATTTGTGGGGTATCAATAAAATGTTTTGTATATTCTGTTGTTAAAAATAAAGTTTGTCAACTCTTCTGATACAATTATCAGAAGTGTTATTCATTCCTTCTAAATTTATTAAATTTTAATATTTATTTAGGTAATTTATGATTCAATTTAATAATTTAAAATTTTGGCAAGAAATATTGTGACAATTCGTATTTCTGAACCCACCATGTGAAACATTGTTTCTTTGTTCTGGCTTTGGTCAGAGACTAATAGCATGTTGAACAAAAAACAATGTAAAGAAATCGCAGGAAGTATTTATTCTCTGCATATTATTTTCTGCTATAAATCGACTGAAAGCCACCGATGTTTTTAATATCAATGTTTTAAAACTGGTTTAATAACCTCTAACATTAAATTTGTGCGTAAAAAATTATTTTGACAATGATATTTGACAACTTTTGTAAAAGTTGATTACAGTACTGCGCAGCAGCAGCTCTGAAAACCTGAGCGTTCGGGGTCTTTTCAAAGGGTCAGAGCCGCCTCTGTTCGTCTTTATACTTACACTTTGAAGGGGAGAGGTTCCACGCCCAGGGTGCACGCGAAGACTGATGCCTCTCCGCGTACAAAATACGAGGGCAGGCGTAGGAAATACCAGGGCAGTGGGGTCATCTCTTGGTTGAGAAATGGTATGCTCCATGAAAGTCCTAAAAAAGCGTTGACTTTTACGAACACATGATTGTGGTATTACTCAGTATTATTTCACATTTTATATTGTATACAATTGTGATCACTTTTTCCTTAAAAGACAATCTAAAACAAAAATATTGATGCTAAAAAGTAACAGTGTTTACAAATCTGTTCCCTTTCGACGAAACAGTTGGCCAAAATCATCGAATGTAAACTTAATTTGTGAATAAATGGTAAGAGTTAGAAGGCTGATATTATGTATTCAGAAACAATATTATAGTATCAGCTAAGTTTTATAATTCTTAGTCGGAAGATAGTCACTATTAAAGTCTGTATTTCTTTAAAACGTGAACAATTTTTCAGCGATTATGCTGCAATTAATGACCATAATAATAATAAATCTAGTAGTGCTTCAACAGCACATACTTTCTTGCATTATTTCTAGCTTTTTCAATTTTTGATAATTCAAAAAGTTCAATGGAAATAATACCTGGGTGATTTTTACGTGTCCATTGCCCTATTCGAGCGGAAAATTAAAGAAAAATATGGAGGCGGTTTTGAGAATTCCAAGTCAAATTTACGCGAAAACTATTTCTTCTTACTTCCTCGCCCTTTCTTTGCGAGAAGAGAAAGTATTGTAATCGTGAATTTTCGGGAAAACGGTGAATTGTCGACCAAGTATTGCCGGGCCCTGGTTACGAAAAATTGGATAAATCTTGTTTTTATATATGTGGGGCGTTCTTGGAAATAACATGTCCATCAAATCAGATTATTCAGAAACAGCGAAATACTTATTGTTGACAAGTTATCGCCTTTTCAAACAATGTAATTTGCTGTACTGCTTAACAGTATTGTTACAATAGTCTACGTACACTGCTATCAAATCTATTATTTATAATTATGAGTATATTTCAGGTTAAAAGTTGGACATGTTTGCTTTTGCTTGGAAAATTTGAACATGTTTGCTTTTGTCCGGATCACCTGGGGACATGTTTGCTTTTGCATAAAATCGGGCTACTATGATCATCACATTTGATTGGGATAAATTATTTTACTGCAGTTGATTTGCAAATTATTAATTATATTTTTCCAATCAAACAAAACTACTACAACAATTTCTGTAGCTAATGTAGCCATTTTTTGGCCTCTAAAGAAATTATAAAGGACTAAAAAGAAATTAAAATCTATAGTTGTCAGCCATGATCATCTTCTGAAAAAATATCTTTCAGTTCTGTGCTATCTATTACAGTTTGATTTTCAGCTTTTGGTCCATCAAGAACAAAGTAATATCATTGCAAGTCAGGAGTATCTGAAGAATTCTCTTTATTTATCTCCTAAAGTTAAATCAATAGATCTTCTACATTATATCATTTTGCCAATGGTATACCCCTTTCAAGTGACACCTGCCGAAGTCTAAATTGCACCATATTTGTTTATGAAAAACCACATTTCTAAAGGGTCAAAGCAGGAACCTTATCAAAACTTGAATATTGCTGTGGGATAACTTTGTATGAATCTTCTTCCCTAACTTTGTTTTCTGAATAAATGATTTCCTTAACATTGCTGATGTTCTGTACGTTCTTGTACATACTACTCAAAGGTTTTGTGTCTTTGAGATTCCAATCTTCTAATAAATACAATAGAACGCTGTTGTGAAGATTTCACAGACGGAATGAACCATGCGGCATGAGCAGTCAAGTGATCGTAAATCTTCGCATCTTATTGTTTACACGAACATGTTTATTGCTTACAACACTGTGGGTATACAGGCTTTTCCTTGAACCTAGTATGTTTACAACTAACATTATTAGGAATATATTTTCTTATGTTCCTCCACATCAGGACAAAAGATGCAGCTAACGGTCATTAGTATTACTTCAATGTTAACTCAATATTTTTCGATGGACATGTTTGTTTTTGCATCAACGCTCCTCATATAGTAAATTACTTCCTCTTACATGTTGTGTACTCACAATCAGAATCCAAGTTTTGTGGGTCCTTGATGCCGAAGCTATTGACGACAAAACGTCTGTCTGTCCATCTGTCCGTCGCTAACGCCTTAACCGCTGTGACAATTTTCTCCAAAATTAATATTATCTTATTTTTAATATTGTACTTATAGGAAGGCGCCAAAAATTTGAACTTTTGCAATTTTCGCAAAATTACTGATTTCAACGAAAATTAGACCTGCTCCATTTATGTAAGAGTCTATACGCTATCCGAAGGCAAGGTTTATCAAAAACTTTAGCGCCATTTTTGATAAAATTTGGAAAATATAATTGAGGTGAATGTAAAGTACCCCCAAAATTGAAAATATCCGTTTCAAATTCACTAGGCCTTGAGTTCCTTTAAATCGATCGGAGAACTTTCATTTTAGCGAAAATAGTCCGAGCGATTTAGGCCAAGGACAGAGGTTGACCACAGTTAGACGGACAAACAAAAAATCATTCCATTTCGCCAATCGCATTTTCGGGTTCAGAGACTCACAAAACATGCATTCTGACTACACAACGTGTTAGTCGAAGTAATTTACTACTTATAACTTTTACTATCATTTAAAACTCGCTGGACCTTGAGTTTCTTTAAATCGATCGGGGAATTTTAATTTTCGCGAAAATCGTCTGAGCGATTTATTCCACAGACGATGACCACAGTCAGACGGAGAAAAAAATAGACATTTTGCCGTTAATCGATTTTTCAGTACCAAAGAAATTTACTACATACAGGAACAAAATTCGTCCACTTTTTCGTTACAAGGGCTTGCCAATAAGAGTGTTTCCGTCGATAAATCGCCGTCGTTTGGCGCACATATATATATATATATATATATATATATATATATATATATATATATATATATATATATATATATGGCGGTAGCGAGAAAGTAAAAATCTCACGTAATCCAATTCTAACAGTTAATTTAAATAACACATTTATCAATCGTAGAAAATAAAAAAAACAGGCCCAGACATGCTGACACAGCAATTCGGAAAATCAACCGATTATGTGGGTCTCCGCCCCAGCCGGGACAAGCTCTAACCTCCCGACGCGTCTCTTGGCATGTGTGGTTGTGTAATACATGTAAGTGTAAGTGCGTATAAGTAAGGGGTGAGGATAGTTAAAGGAAAGATCGCGCGCGGTCCGTTAGTTAGGGTACTACTCCGGCATTCGCCAGGTGTTGATCGGAGAAACAACACAAACTACCGATAAGAGCAGCCGGCCGCTAAAATTCTCATCCAGTCAGCGGCTGAATTCGACCTAGGTACAGCCTAGCTAGGGGTAAAAATCCTGTCCCCGTCTAGATTCGAAACCTAAGATCTTCCATCCAGAGGCACTGCAGTGACATCAGTTAATGAACTGAGTCACCAAAAACGGTGCACGCATACATACATACATGTAACACCTTTGAAGATGAAATTGCCCCAGACCAAATACAAAATGAATGAATGAAACGAATGAATGAATAAATGAATAAATAAATAAATAAATAAATAAATAAATAAGATAAATAAATAAAGTAAATAAATAAAAAGTGTCACTGGAATTTGTACGGAAATTTGCGGAGCTGATTTTGTTGCATTTGCTGGACGTCCGTCGCATGCGTCATCTCGGTGAGTCGGCGTGACCTTGATGCCTACGCAGGGTGCTGTTTCCTGCGATCACACGTTTCTCGGAAGGTGTTGCGTCCATGCAAGCGATACCGTACTAGGTATTGGCCTCTTTCTCAGTTCTCAAATAAACGAATAGATTTTATTTCGCCTGTTTTATTTATTCAAGTCGTAAAAGCGTTCCGTTTCTGCTGATTTGTGCCCTAATCATTGTGATCTTTTGGTCTCCGATTTATGTATTCTAGTTGTCACATTCTTTTCCCGTGTATCAATTCTGATATCTCACATTTTCTCTAAAAAACACTAAACTATTATCTAATGAGATACGTTTGTACTAGTTTTTGACGCAAATATGAAGTAAATGCGCCACAAGGGGAAAAAGATGACAACGTTCACGTTGTTCGTTCACAAGGAAGCAGTTTTTAGAATGTGATTGATTGATTGATGATTATTGATTCTAAGAGCGACAACTGCTAAGGTCATTGGTCCCGTAAGTGTAGTGCATGTTTTAAACCACGTGAGGTGGCGGTGATTTTCCCCATAAAACATATAAAGTCATTTTATCGAACTGTGTCATGATACCCACCTTAATTTGGAGATGTGGCATAATAATTTGACCTCGTCTCACCAAACTTGTCCTTATTAAATTCTTGTCTTCTATAACAATGTTTACTTTCCCGTATACATACGGGACGAATATACGTGAGTAATATACATAGTATAGAGAATGTTATGTAATGCTGCGGAAAATCGATTTCGAGATTTCAACGGAAATACACGTTTTGGAGTCCCCTGATACCGAAAAAGTGTTTTTATCAAAACGTCCGTCCGTCTCTTTGTCTGTCCGTCTGATCGTTCGTCTGTTTGTCCGTCTGTCTGTCCGTCTGTCTATCCGTCTGTCTGTCCGTCTGTCTGTCCGTCCGTCTGTGAACACTGCTAGCGCCTAAACCACACGGACGATCTTTTCCAAATTGAAGAAACACATGGCCTTTTGAATCTAGTGGAAGCTTTGAAATTTTGAAAAACATTCTTTAAAATTTGGGCGTACTTTACATGAAGTCCACCGGACATTTTCAAAATTTTCTCAAACACAGCTCCAAATTCTTTTTTTTTAATTTCTTGTAAGAATAGAGTAAAATACACTTATAAAGGAGACACATGTCCGATTTTCACGGTTAATTCTGAATTTTCGAAAATTGCAAAAGTTTGAATTTTTTTTCGGCGTCTTACTACAACTATAAAATTGATGACAAATATTTTTCCTTCAAATAAAATTTGTTGCCCATAAGTAGTTCTTTCATTAAGGTCATGTAAACTTTTTTGAAAATTTTAGTTGTTTTTGTGCAATGGAACGTAAAATATTTGAAATTTAAAAAATTACAAAAACAATATTTTTTTAAAAAGTGCTCAAAAATGTTTCCTTACATTTTTGGTTGAGGTAGTACCAAATGCACCCTATCCTATGACATAAACGCCGTTTGCTTTATTTTATTTTTTTCAAAAATTACAAAAATGTATTTTTTTACTTGTATCTCACGTCGGTAATATTTATACTAGAGGCGATTTCTTCACACTATTAATTTATGAACACGTGCTTTGAATAGTGTCAAATAAAGTTTCTCAAAAACTAAAAAGTTTTATGTAAAAATGAGTTCAAAATTCCGCATTTTAAAAACGCTGAAACGCCCTTTTCTCAAAAGAAAAAAATTTTAAAAAATTTAAAAAAGGCTCCAAATTTTTAATGAGTGGTGGCAACCCTGTGCAAGTTCATTCATGTGTTGACATGTTCACAGCGGTTAATCTGCCATTGTAATGTGTCAGTCATTGTAATATGTCAGGACGAAAATTATTAGAAAACATTTCCTTCCTTTCTGTTTAGACGTGTCTTGTGTATGTTGTGTTTTAGAGTTTGTTTTTCATCTTGCCAAGAAAGAGTGTAAATCACGTAGATAATTTCTGTAACATTTGTGGTGAGCTGACCTTCAAGTTTCAGAGGCAACATTTCACGCCACTTGTGAAAAAGTGTTATCCACTTCACTTTGGTGATTTTGAAAAGAATTGGTACCCAAGCATATGCTGTGTTTCCTGTGTTAGACAGTTGACTGGGTGGGAAAATGGTACACATCATATTCCATTTGCAATTCCCATGATTTGGAGACAAATCAAGGATTATTTAAGAGATTGTAATTTTTGTTTAAAAATATAAAAGGAATCACATCTAAACAAAATATACTACAGTTAAGAATCACAATTTGACATCTGCAATGAAGTCTGTGAAGATGAATGAAGAGTTCTCTATACTAGCCTATGTATACATGACCTTCAGCTATAACTCATTAAGACCTAGCTCAAACTGAAAATGATTCAGATGAGCAGAGGCGTGATTCGAGGGGGGGGGGAGGCAACTGCTCGCCCTCCGCCAGTGTTCGGACATGTTTTTTTAAAACATATCATTTCTCGGATCTTCAAATTTGTATCATATTTTTGTTCTGTATTTTGATAATAATAATAATAATAATAATAATAATAATAATAATAATAATAATAATAATAATAAAGCGAACTAATTTTATTAAGTAGAGCTAATACATTAATAAATTGATGAACTTTAGTTCCATACTATAAAACGCACGGGATAATGTTCAGCGTTACAGTGAATATTCCGTACTCATAAATCATCATTCAATTATATTGCTTTTAAACGTTATTTACTCAGAAATTTCACAGTTTCGTGCTTAAAATCACGAGTCATAACACTCGAATTAATGAATATTACGATCAAATAAATTCTTTTCATTACAAATTTCCTACCGTTCTTAAATATTTCAAATGCCGAAAAATAGGTGCTTCTCACGAAACGTTGCGTGGGTTCGCGGTGCGATAAAAATCATGCGTTTTGAGCATTCCTTGTTATCTACGGAAGCGTAGTCGGCAAACTGAAAACATAGGCATTGTCCGTGTAGAAAAACTATTTTCTTTAACAGATCTTCAAAAACGAAGAAATTTGTCTACGCTGCGAAACGTAAGGATTCTAAAAAGTCACCGACTGACTAACTTTTCTAGGATCCGGCAGTTCTAGCGTGAAAATACAGCGTGTTAGAGATCAAAAACTGTGCGTTTACAATTTCTGAAAAGGTGAGAAAGTGAAAATACGCGAATGTTATTGTGTTAAACGGTTTCTTACATTATGTATTGTATGCTTTCTTCAATTTGGGAAAAATCCTACACATGGTTTAGGCGCCAGTTTTGTTCATATAAAACAGACGGAAGGACATTTTGTCTTCAATCGATTTTTCCGTATCAAGGACCCACATGGATTTTGACATCACCTGTTAGAGTTGTTTTCTAATTTCCTTCGTGTGGGCTGACTTTAAGGTTTTGCCCCATTCTCTTGCCAGCTGCTATCTATCGTCGCCGTACATTTTTTTGACCTGTTCTCAATTTCTCGCTTTCCTAATAGTATTACTTTAAGAATATTAAAGGAAAGTAAAACCTCGTCTTCAATGACAATTTTAATCGAAAAAATTGGAGCCGTTTTTAAGAAAATGACATGTAAGCATTACTGTAAATGCAAAACTTGAAGGTTTTTTCAGGGAGAATTTTTGAGTTTTCGAAAAACTTCATTTTAAGCAATTTGATGTGCTTTAACTCACAAAGGCAATAGTGTTTACAAATCACTAGAGATGTGCATATTAACGGCGTGAGAGAGATATTTCAACAACAAAAATTCATTTGTGCAAATTGTGAAAAAACAAAAGAATACCCCAAAATGAACTTTACGTAATTTTAAACAGTCAATACCCGTTGGAAAATTTGAAGAAAACGATTGGAGCTATTATTGAGAAACAAAGCGTTTGTGCGTTTCTAAAAATGCGGAATTTTGAGCTTATGTTAACTCATACCTGTTGAATTTTCGAGAAACTTTATGACATTTAAAGCACATGTACTCATAAATACAACAATGTGAACAAATTGCTCCTAATGTAAATATTAACGACGTGAGACTCATGTCAAAAAATTCGTTTTGTAATTTTTGGAAAAACAAAAATAGAGCATTATGGGGTTTATATCATCTTATAGAGTGCATTTAGCACTATCCCTACCAAATGTTTAAAGAAAAAATTTGGAGCAGTTTTCGAGAAAATAATGTTTTTGTAATTTTTAAAATTGCACTTATTGCACGCAATATTGCGCGAAAACGACTACATTTATAAAAAAAAGTACATGGCCTTAGTGAAAGAACTAATAATGGACCAAATATTAAATTTGATTGAAAAATCTCTATCTTCAATTTTGTAGTTGTAGGATGACGCAGAAAAAATTCAAACATTTGAAATTTTTGAAATTTCAGAGTTAAAGTGAAATTCAGAGTCCGTGAAAATCAAACCTACATTACCTTTATAAGGTATTTTACTCAATTTTTAGAAGAAATTTATGGAAAAAAATTGGGGCCGTTTTTGAGAAAATTTAGAAAATAACCGGGGACTTCATGTAAAGAACCCCCAAATTTTTAAGAAAGTTTTTCAAAATCGCAGCGCCTCAAGTCGAGCCAGATCGACAGGGGGAATATCCATTTTGAAAAATATCCTACTATGGTTTAGGTGCTAGTGGTGGTCACAGACGGACGGACGTTTAAAAAATACACACTTTTTTGGTATCAGGGCAACCCGAAACTTGTCTTTCTGTTGAAATCTCGAAATAGATTTTACGCAGCATTACGTAAATTTCTCAATACTACGTATATACGTACGTATACGAGAAAGTAATCATTTTTTCTGATAGTATAAATTATTTTTTTTATTTTTCATATTTTTCAATCAGATAAAATAGTGTTATCGAAAATTTAAAAAAAGAACACGTTTCTGGCTGTAGAGGGGTGTGAGTGGTGTCACGGGGGCCAAGAGACCTTTGAAAAATCTGGTTTTTATTTTAGAGTTATAGTGAAAGTAATGCCATTTTGTTTAGGAAAACTTTTTACTATCTTATGCGGGGGGACACTTTGCCCCCCCTCCCAATAAAAGATCCGAAATTCCGCCTCTGCAGATGATATAATGGAATATTTGCGGTAACTTCTAAGTCATTGCTTCATTGAGTTGTAACTTGGGTTCACTAAATGTTGCTGTTTTTGTGTGAATAAGACAGGAGAGAAGTCTCACTACGTTAGAAAATGATGGCCTAAACGTGAATATCTTATCCCTTGCCAGAAAAATGTATCACGTTTCCATTTCGTGAATCCTGAAACAATATATTTACCTCTATTGCATATTAAATTAGCACTAATAAAAAATTTCGTAAATGCTGTAGATAAAATTTCTGATGGATTCTTGTACTTGAAAACAAAATTTCCCCAAACCAGTGATGCTAAACTGAAGGAAGGACCTGAAAAGTATTTTTCTAGAAAATTGATCAACTTATTATATGCGTAAAAATGAGGGAAAAAAGTTTTTTTTTTCAATATGACGCACCAATAAGAAAAATCTGAAAAAAATCAGTAACAAAGATCATCTTAATACCAATTTGTCGGAATATTTTGGAGTCGTCACTTTAGAAATAAAACAGAAATATACCGAATGTTAATTTAATATTTTTTAAAAAATTGAATTGCCCGCCAAACGTTTTTGAAAAAGCTCTCCAAGATCCGTATAGATGTCAACTATGTGTCATACTTTTTCAGAATTGTATCTCCGAGTAATGATATGAAAAAATCCAAAACAAAAACTTCGTATTTTTTCTGATATTTTACAAAATAACCAAGCTGCCACTCTGAGATTTGGGGGGAAATAACTTACAAAATAATACTAAACATGCTCTCTATTCAAAATTGATTTAAACTTGGGGGCATTTTAACCCTCCTTACCCTGCTACAGCCTTTGCGTTACGTAATTTATGGATGCCCCCTTGGAGTAGAGTTAAATAAACTTGAACAGGTTTTGCTTAATATTTTTTTTTTATTTTTTTTAAGTTAACCACAATTTTCTTACCTAATATTATGACATGTATTGAACTAATATAATTATTAATTTTCTAGCATTAAGAAAAATTTCGTAGGATTCAGGAAAGGAATTGATAAAAAATGGTTCACTTAACCTCTGTATGAGGTTAACTTTACAACTCATTGTGGTTAAATGAGCCATTAGTGTGCATGTTGAACATAATTCTATATTATGGAGAAAAATTCCAAAACACACTAGACTTCATTTCTTTTAAAAGATTATGCAAAATAATTAGACATTTTACACAACCAATCTCATATTCCTTTAGATTACTGTCGGATTCGTATACATGGAATTTGATGTATTTATATGCAAGGTTTCTGGCAGTTTTGGTAGTTAAATCATAGTGAATATTGCAACCTTAGATTACTAGATTATGTAATGAACAAAAAACTTTTTTTTCATTTGAAAATATATCAAATACTTTTTACTGTGAAGAAAATGAACATTTTCTACATTCATAATGCCTTTTGACAGTATCTTGTCACTGTTGCTCTTGGGATATTATCCGTGCAACTTTTCTTGACCAATGGCCTACCTTCCCCCTCCCTGGCACAATGAGTAATTGAAGGTAAACGCTCGCAGCGAGAACTGATAACAACATTCAAAAGACATTGTCGTTGGTCATATAAACCGTTTGCGGTTGAAGAAAACTTCTGTTCGTCTTTTTCTCGAAAATAAAGTTAAAGAAACGGCTGAAACAGATGCAAATCCATCATTGGTGATACCTCGAACTCTTGAGAGAGTTAGAACGCAAATTATCGAGAAAGTTGCTAAGGCTTGACTGATATTCCAGAGATTGGATTGCCTCATAAAATTTAGTGGCCAATTTCGTAACTAATATTTCCACTCTATCCACATTTCTCCAAGTCATCGTTCAAGAAAAGTTGCGTGGTTTTCTCCTATTTGTTTTCTCCCTGTTTTCTCCTATAAATTTAGAGCTGGTGTTTTTACATTCTCGCTGCCGCCTACGCAGTAGAGAGAAAGTTATGTTATGCTACGCTAAAAAATGGCGAAATTTCGGCCAATTACATGGCCCTGATAACAGAAAAGTGGATAAATCTAGCTGCTAAAGTCTACAGTTTATAATGTACCTGACAACTTCCTTCACAAATAAAATACGTTGTTACACTGTTTAAATGATTTTTAATAAACATATCCTGTTTTGATGTGGACTCTGAACTGTTTGCCTATAATCTTAAAATTATACAATTCACAAAATAGTTTATGAAATTTTTCTACCATTTGACTAACTATAGTAACGTCTCAATCGCCCCCTTTTTATACCTGGTGCGCGGACGGCAGCATGGGTCCACCCTCCGTTGAGTCGTCGTACAAAGTACGCAGATGGTATTTTGATTTCCTGCAATGGGAAATCGGGGACTAAGGGCGGAAATCGTTTTTGCGTTGCCCCTACGCTCTTCCACTAAAAGAAATTCAAGTGCATTTGGGGAAAACAAAATTTTTAATGGTTGACTAAATTATTATACATGGGTCACACATTGCTCTCGTGACATGTTGTCGACTAATGCGGAAGGGCTTCCCCTGCCCCCTCCAAAAGCACGAAAGTCAAATAGAAAAAAAAAATTTGGAAAGACGTTTCCAAAAGTACAACAGTCGAAATTTTATCATCTAATTATATTGATTGTGGTCATAATGATCTTTCATTAACCCAAAATTCCTCCCACGTAATAAAAAACTGGAGTACTTGCGAAAATAACCACTAGCATAATCCCCTATGTGAAACAATATTTACTAGGAGAAAAATCACACAAATCATTACTAACATTCTGAACATCCTGGCAGTCACTTCTTCCATATTTACAACATCCCCTCCTCCACTACAGTTTCTAGCTTACGAGGTAATAACTCGTTCGCTATAGTTCAATCTTTTTCTTCAAGTTATTAGAAGTGAAATTTCAGAAAGGGTCTCCGTTCAGTATTTATCTCTTCTACCGTCGGCTGCGAACTCCTTTACGCCGAAGTTGATGGTAGCGTCTTTGGATCCACCCGTTACCTCCACACACACCATGCAACCAAAGCCAAAAATCCCTCTGACGCCATGGGTCGCAAACTCGCCCGTGATGTTGCGAGCTCCTCTGACCTCGGCACTAGAGCTCATAACGGCACAGGCGATAACGCCAGCCCCGCCAGCCCCCTGGTGGCTGACGATCCTTCAGCTCCAACGCCAGCTCCTCCGACCTCGGCAGTAGCACCCTCCGTCCGGTCTTTTTCCTCACTTCGTCTTTGCCGAATAATGCAGTCGCTATCCGACCCCCATAAAAGGTTTTCTATACGCGACGTTACGATCAGATGCAGAATAAACATATTCCTTGCCCAGCAATACATGAATGCAAGTTTTGTTTTACTTCTGCAGTCCCTTGCCTGACTCTCCAAATCTCCTGTCACTCCGCGCGACACCACTCGCTACACTTTTCCCGACTACCTCATCTTGCCCCTCCACTTACCCTCACTGTATGTTCACCCCTCTCGCTGCCGCCCCGGCACGTCCGACCAGTCACGACTGAAAACGCCGCTTGGAATTCCGTGGGAGCCATAGAACAACACTTCCACTCCGCGCTCGGTTTTCAAACATACTGGTGATGACGGCCCAAATGGCTCGATATAACCATAGTGGATACAGCCATATACATACCATTACATAGACAGCCATTACATATATATATATATATATATATATATATATATATATATA
Source organism: Teleogryllus occipitalis (assembly GCA_011170035.1). Taxonomy (NCBI): domain Eukaryota; kingdom Metazoa; phylum Arthropoda; class Insecta; order Orthoptera; family Gryllidae; genus Teleogryllus; species Teleogryllus occipitalis. The sequence continues at coordinate 97,842 of BLKR01003194.1, read as the reverse complement.
TATGTAAAAAGTTGATGTAAAACAAACCTGAAGTATTCATTCGCCTTGCTCCGATTCTCAATCGCGAACTCCGTTTGCACTACTTCCGGCCACGCGCGCTCGGTATAGTCAGTGGTCGTTCAAAAAGAGAATCCGACATCTGCAGATCTCCAGTCGAATATAAACATTTCTAATAGCTCCGCAAACGCATGTTTACTAGTATTAACAAAAACTATGTGATAGTAAAAATAATTAAATTATTCTCAACTACCTGTTTGCACAGCGAAATTTTTAAAAAAATCTTAACGAAAATGAAGTGAATAAGTGAATGTCGATATCCAATTTACATTATTTCGACTGTATTAACATTCACCCTTTAATCTCATGCAAACAATTTACTTACGATCACTCTGCTTCAGAAAGAGATTAAATTCCTTCCATGTCTGAAGCAGATGATTCAGTGTAGGAAGAGGAACCTTCGGTGATGACTATCTTGTCCACGACACTGTCACTGAAGCCATCTATCTCCCGCATCCTCTGTTCCGCTTTAATAGTATACACTACACCAGCGTTCTGGCGTCACTTTAGAAATACCTTGCTTTTAGAAGTTCTTAAAAGCGCTGAAAATGTATTTTAAAACGTTCAGTACCACACGTTTTTTATAACAATTTAGCACTGTAGTGTTTTACTACGGAAGGACCTGCACCGCTCTCCGACATCTTCAAGCGAACGTTTCGAACTGCTTGACAAAAATCTCTAAACTGATCTGCTTCGCTTTGCATGAGCATACCGCCTCCCGCCGTGCGTGACCGAACCTGCGTCTGTCATCAGTTCTTACGAAATCAATCATATCAGCTCCAGTCACTTCTGCCAGTGCGTGGGGGTACAGCTCACCTCTTGACTCGCCGGATTCATTTTTTCCGCTAGAGCTGTTACCAAGCAGGCGTTGGACTCATAACTGTCACCAACATCGATATCTCCTCTTGCGGAAGAGCAGGCGTGGAAACAATGGTCTTTTTATTTTGGAATTTAAGTTATAGATTGTAAGTTTCGTCTGAAATTTTAACATTGTGCGAAATATGAGCCACTCGATCGAAAACTATTTTCTTCTGCATATGAACACGCTTGAGGTTAGAATGCGTCAACTAAACCAATGGCAAGTCTCCCAAAGCACGTGCTATTGTTTACATCCACTTTTTTCTTAGGGTGAACGGAGAATAGAGGACAGTATTCCGAATCATTGTTAGAATCATCTTCAAATACCATCATTCGCAATCGAGCCATAACAACACATCGGAACAGGGAGCGGTATCTCAGTGCATTAACTGATGTCACTGCAGCGCCTCTGAGCGAGAGGTCCTAGGTTCGAGTCCTGATGGCGGCATGATTTTCGACACTAGCTTTTCAGCTACGTCGAATTCAGTCGCTGTCTGGAGGAGAATTATAGCGGCCGGCTGCTCTGATCGGTAGTTTTCTGTGGTTTCTCCAGTCAATACTAGGCTAATGCCGGAGCGGTACCCTACGAAACGGGCCACGGACAGCGCGCGATCTTTCCTTCCTCTTTCTTGTCCTATCCTCGCACCTTACACACACACTTACACTAACATGCACTACATTACCACATATTCCGGGAGACCGGTCGGGAGCTTAGATCTTGTTCCGGCTGGGGCGGTGCCCCGCTGGTGGGAGAGTCCTGGTTAGGGGGTACCCCCACTAGCCGATGGAAGGTCGGTGCCGGATCTCGCCATCCAGCGGGGGAAGATCACCGCCATCTCCCGAGAAAAGAACATGCATTACACTTACGAGACTAATGACCACAGCTGTTGACGAGCCAGGAAATACGAAAAAGCAATCAATCAACTCATCGGAGGTACACGCACGTTGAAAACTACTTTCTCGGTGCTTTACTCGACGGATGTTCGCCGTTTAAGTTACTGTCGAATTTACTCTCCTGTAAGCGATTTACATTCGAATAAAGTGTTGGTGAAACGTTCCAAAAAGTTACTCTCGAGTAAACATTATTTACTCCAAAGTTAACTTTTTGTTACAGATCCTAAATTCATGAAGATTCTTTTTCTAAGTTCATTAAAATAACAACTAAATTTGACTTAAACACAAAAATATAAGATGTATATTTTGAATTGGTTGTCACTATTACAATTCTGTTTAAATGTTGTTTAGTCCCATTTTTAATTTATGGAAATCTTTTGCAACAAATACTTCCAAAAGGTTTTTATATCATAATTTCATTTTATGCAAAGCGACGACGTTTCGGAGACTGTGTTGTGCATTTCATCGAGTACAACTGTTATAATGGTACTTGAAAGCTAAATGTAATATATACAAAAACATCTATCTTGGTTAAGTACGGGGTGGAGTGCAGTCCAGTCACATCACCGTTAATCGTTTAAAAGAATTAAACAGCCTCAGAAACCCATTGCACGCTCGCATAGCATAAAATAAAATTACGATATAAAACCTTTTTGGAAGTATTTATTGTAAAAGGTTATCCTAAATTTAAAAAAAAGATGCTGAACTACATTTAAATTAAACACATAAACTTTAATAAATAAAATTTAACAAGACAGTAAATTGAAAATGATTCATAATATCGTGATGTTTTCTTAAAATGAGTTAAGTAAATAAATGAGTAACTAATTTACAAAATAAAAATTAATGATTTACACATTTTTGAAAACATGAAAAAATAATCGATTATATAAGATTAATCCATTAATTCGGAACAATTAATCGATGCATACTAATCTAATAAAAAATAATCTATTAGATATTCACCGATTATTATTTATAATCGCCCATCCCTACTTTAAATTGCCATTTCTGAACCTCAAGAATCAAATTTTAGGCAAAGGGTAGAGCCGAATAAGGTAGTGAAAAGTGCCCCCAAACCAAATCGATATTCGCGATGCTCATATGTAAGAGAACACAACATGACCTAGATTCACAAAAAATCAGCCTTCTAGGGCAACCTGTTGCGATTCTATAGGTTCTTGTATCTATAGGTTTTTCGATCCTGCGTGGCGTTCTTGCCACCTAGAGCGCATTTTCTCGCGACTAACTATACATAATCTTCGATTAGGTAGTTTTCCTAGTTGATACTATTTTTATTATACTATTATTTAAATTATACACACACACACACACACACAGATATATATATATATATATATATATATATATATATATATATATATATATATATATATATAATTTACCAGACTGTCAATAGTTAACGTTGACACTATCACATATGTTGCGATTTTAACACTTAAAACACGCTAAAATATGCTAATGTAAAACACTAATATAACTTAATATACGCTATTATGTAGATGTACAATCAACCACCAAACGTGTTAGTCTTGCACATAAGCGCACATCTAATTTACCCGGTCCGTTTACTGCCCACTGCATCCGAACTGCTCCGAGTGTGTCAAGTAACCGCTCGGGAAATCAGCAACCTAAGCCCTTTGCTGGCCCACGACTTACCAGTAGGAGGGGGCAGTGAATCATGCAAGAAACGCACACTGTTTGAATGCCGCTGGGTGGCACCGGTTTCTTCGGCGTTGCTGCCTTTTAAGAGGACTGATGCGCCAACGACCGAACGATATAATACAGATCTCAATAGAACCGATTGTACAGAATCTTGGAAAATGAATGTCACTGATAAAGAATGCAGCCTATAATTATTTTTAATATAATTTATCTTGACATATTTTTGTTCTTGTAATTTTCTCGGGCTACCGCTGGTAGCCCCTGTAACCCACAGTATTCACCACTGTAACTGACTGGGCGACCAGAAGCGCTGCCCAGCATTCCTTTTTGCCGTAATGTATATTTGTGTATATTTAATTTTCCATATTTTCCTTCATTTTATTCAGTCTTGGTCGTGCAGAATAAACTTCAGTCTCTTAGTACAGAAACAATAATTTAAGATTGTGTCAATGGTGTAGCAGTTCCATAACTTAAACTTAAATTTCACTTTGACTAATTTTTACAGAGGACGTGACATCACGGCCGATATCGCAGTGCCTTCTATTACAACCTATTTATACTAATATTAATTATTAAGTTAAGATTTACTATTCATCAGATGCTTATTTTCATTCGTGAAATAAGCCTATCAGATATCACTGTGCTTTGGAATTTACACATCAATTCCAAAACACTAGTATTACCGTAAGTCAAATTAATAAATTAATCTCTTAACAAAATATACAAAATAAGGAACTTTATGGCATTTATTAAATATGAAAGGGTATAGCCAAATAAGACGGTGAAAAGTGCCCCGAATCAATAATCGCGATGCTCATATGAAAGAGAACACAAAATGACATAGATTCACAAAAATCAGCTTCCTAGTGTAATCTGTTGCAGAGTTACGAGAAACGTGTTTTGCATGTTTTCTTTTTTCTCAGCATCTATTGCGTGTATGAGGCTGAAAAAATACAATGACGGGGAAACATAGTTCAATTTAAAAGTATCTTTCTCAACGAATTTTGACGCAAAATTCGCATAGAAAAAAGATTGCAGTAGATTTGGCACAGCCCTGAGTGGTGAGAGTTTGTTTGGATCATTCCTAGCTATCATGCAACGTTTCAAAGCAATAATATGGATGACGCAGCGTTTCAGAATGCCTCAGGCAATGTTTTGAATGCGAGTTATCATTGATCGTGCCTATCTCTTATACATTGTATCAACTAGCAAAAGTTATTCATTTTATCGTGATCATAATGAGGTCTGCATGTGTTAAGATATTCTGATTTAGCACGGTCTTCATAACTCGTTTTATTCGCCAGAGGCTCGATAGCGCTTTCCATTATACTGTACTTGAAGCACATCTTTTACTTTCTCGTTTTCTACCATGTACTTTAACAACTCAATGTGTTTCAGACGTGTCCCCACGTTGCTGGGTGACAGTTATGTCATCCCACACCGCATAAATCAAAGCCCCACGTTTGCAGGGTGGCAATTATATCATGCCCGGATGTGTAAGATGTGGTCAATCCAACCCCTAACTTACCACCACTGCTTGATTGCAGTCTTGCCCAGCTGCTCTGAAAATTTGGGGAGGAGGCTTCGAAAAAGAATTTGTTAGAACGTTAATTCATTGAGTCACAAGAACAAAATAATAGATAGGAAATGCGAGACGGTGGATGATCAAATTAAGAAGGATGAAATGATCGTAGTCACTGGAATATCTTAAAACTACTTTCCTGATTTGTCTGCGGCATCCTTCTCGGTTGCGGGCGCGAGGACCTTAGACGTCTGGTGTTGTTCATGAGCCCGTCAGTCAGACTTGGCGACTGGGAGAACGGTGGCGGCGACAGCGACTGAGGATCCCCCGACGGAATACAATGGCCAGACAGTGGCAAGTTCTCTCTGTTCCGTCCTGCCAACGCCTTCAGCGCGCAAAAGCAGGAGCGATGGCGATCGCGGTGACACGCGGTGGGTCTGTGGCTTGAAATGTATGAATAAGTATGGAGGAATAGGTTTCAACACAAACAGTTTATTCTGCTTCACAGCCGTTACCAGGGGCTCCATGGATGTGGCTGATGTGATACATACCCTGACAATATCCGCTATTCTTTATCTTAAATTAATTGTAACTTGTCCATTTGTTATTTTCTTTTTATATTACATTTTGTTCCATTCACATTTCAAACATCGCGCTATTGAGGATTCGATTCTTCACAAGAATAAACGACTCAATCTTTAAAGGCCGACTTTTCCTGAGCTTTGAATCAAATTCATAGTGATTCATTACATCCAGCGTGCCTATGAAATAGCTATCGTAATACGAAACTGTATTGTTTTCTTCGGTTTTGTAAGACAACGAGATTAATTGATGAGTATTGTAGTTTTATTTAAGTTTATTATCTTATTTTAATGCATGTAGCAACTATTTTGCTGATCATATTTGTAGCCAATTTAGGTTAGGGATTGTGTTGGTTCAATGGAGCAGGGTATGTGCCCTTGTAATGCACATCTGTAACGCGAAATGGCGAGCATAACGCGATCCAAGTGCGACGAAATAATTATGGAATCGTATTGTTGTGTACTATGCCTATAAAGACTAACATTTTCTGAAAAAGAAAATATAATTAAAGCAGATGCAAAAAATCAACTCTCAGAATCATTACGAACATTAAAAAATGTCAGAAACATTTTAATAACAAAATTTATGAGCAAGAATCATGGATGTGTGGATGTAAGAGTCTTAAAATATTATTTTTCTGATCATCTATTCTCAATCGACAAAAGTGTAAAATTTCAATAGTTAAGTAGTTTAAAATAGTATTTGCAAGACTTTCAAGACACATAGTAAGTACTCGTATACTGGTGAATGGGGAATATTTAGGACTTTACATTATTTTCTCATTTATCACGTTACAGACCCTAAGCCAAAAACCAGGCTACGTCACTGGACGTTACAATGAAAAAATCTCTTTACAAGAAATACATCGGGTGTTCCACTTGCCAGTAAGAAAGTAGCAAGTCCGTAGATGTATTCCGTACCACCAGGAGATGTAGCAGTTAGTTGCAGTATCCATAATTATCCAACAGGAATAACCAAGAACTAGGCGCTGTTGTCAAAATGACGGTCACTTAGACACTCACAACTCGGTTAAAAACTTTTCTGCTTTTTCGGGTACCTGGTCGCGCTGCCCCAGACTCGCTCTCGAAGCTAGAAGCTCGATGGAGCGGGTAGGACCTCGCTGCAACTTCGAAGTCGGTTGTGCACACAGCTCCCTCCTCTCTTTAATAAAACGTAGCATAAGGTGCAAAGCGCACCGTTCTGCGTGTTCTTCTCCTATTAAAGGGGCTTCTTTGTTCAGGCTGATCCGAGATAATTCCAGGAATTCACTGTTGTTTTTTCGGGATAAACAGTACACTGTTTTTCCTACCTTGTATTTAGGTCGTGTACCTTCAGATGTGTACTCCCTGTTAGCTACTATCAGCGACAGCAACGTCCTTGGCTGCCTCCCATGCAGAACCTCCGCTGAGCTGCCCCCCCCTGCTGGGCAAGGTGCGGTATGAGGCGTGCACTCTGAGCGAAGCCTTTGAACGGAGGATGCCAGCGCTCCTCGCCTTGATCATCGCTGCTTTAAATGTACAAACGTACCTCTCCGCCTTGCCATTAGATTGCAGGTGCAAAGGAGGTGCACATACGTGGTCGATGCCGTTTACTCTGCAGAACTGAAAACAATCAGAGGGCGTAAATTGCAGTTTGTTCTCTGTCCGTTGTTGTCCGTTGTCTGTGGGATCCCCTCTGTCACAAAAGCACGTTCGAGGGCTTCTATCGCTGTACTAGCTGTTGTTGAACGCATTTGCACTATATGTGGAGAGTTTGATAATGCATCAACCACAACTAACCAGTGCTTGTCCTAGAAGGGGCCTGCAAAGTTTACATAGGTACGCTCCCACGGTTCCGTGGGACGGGACCAGGGCACTAAGTCTTACCGTGGTGCACTTTGGTTTTCTTGGCACGCTTCTCACTTGCGCATCATTTCCTGAACATCTTTATCCATGCCTTCCCAATAAGTGTCATATTGCCAGTTGTTTCCTATTGACAATCCCCCAATGGCCATCATGCAACATTTCTAGCGCCAGCTTTTTTAAACTCTCGAATTACCACTCTCGTGCGTGGCTCACTATTGTGCAATAAAACTCCCGCCTTCAGTGTCATACTGAACCATTTAGCGATGCTCCTGAGTAACCTAAGCTGCCAACCATTTTTGTCATAGTCCCTCGCCATGCTTTAATTCCGAATATTTGTCAGTGGCTGCTGCTATCACTGCTGACGTCAGAGGGAATTCCTGTAAGTACTGCCAATCTTCTTTATCCGGGTGTTGACATTCCTCTTCCGACTCATCAAACTCGACGTCCGGACCTGCGGGGCATCTAGATAATGCGTCAGCTTTGGCATACCGAAATTTGACCCTGTAATGTATCTGATAACTATAGTCTGACAAAAACAGTGCCCAACACTGTGACTTGTTTCCTGTTCCTTCTGGCAGCTTCCTTGTGAAAGCTGAAGTGAAAAAGTGAAGTGAAAAAGTTGTACTAACGGCTTGTGATCTGTTGTAATGTGAAAATTAGCTCCGTACAGATATTCATTATTTTTTTTTACTCCGAGCACTACCGCTAAAGCCTCTTTCTCAAGATAGCTCTAGTTTATTTGATGTTTATTCAATTTTTTCGACGCAAATACACTGGGTCTTTCGACGTCGTTGTCGTCTTTTTGCAACAGGACTGCTCCTATCCCATAGTCAGAAGCGTCAACCTGCCGGGCACAAAGTGATTTACGTGTGACGCATTAATTATTGCCGTCTTCAGCTTCTCTAAGGCCTTATCACACTTTTGTCTCCAAACAAACTTTGCCCCTTGCTTCTTCAAAGCATTTAATGGTGCCGAGATGGTCGAGTAGCCCTTGATGAATTTATTGTAATAATTTACTTTACCTAATAAAGATTGCAACTGCTTCGCATTGTCAGGTAGTGGAAATTTCCTGATTGCTTCGACATGCTGTTGTGTGGGTGTTATGCCCGAGCCATCGAGCCTATGCCTCCCCCAAACAACCTGTTATTTAAAATAATCGCATTCTCTACTCTTTCTGCCACTATAATGTTAGCTTAATAGTTAATGCAGCCCTCTACTTGTGCCGTTAGTTGTTCCAAGGCTCTTTGAAAAATGGCTGCGGCGGATGTTACTCCGTATTATTACTCTGGTATAAGCCTAATGGCGTGTTAACTACTAGCACCGTTGTAGCTTCTTCATCTAACGGAATCTGCAAGTAAGTGTCTTTTAAGCCGATTTTGGTGAATTGCCCCCAGATAACTTTTGAAATAAATCTTCCGGCTTTGGTATTGGATACTGCTCGATTTCATTTAACTCGTTTACGATACTCTTGAAGCTCCGCAAAGGCGTATTCCTTCGTTAGCTTTCTTTACTACTACTACTAATGGGTGCCCCACTTATTTGATGCTACTCTGGTTATTATCTTCTCTTTTTCTAACCTGTGTATTTCACTTTCCACGCTGCTCCTAATTGTCCATGGAACCGGCATGGCTTTGTAAAACTTAGGTTTATGTTTTTCTTTAAGCTTTAAGTGCGCCTGAACACTTTTGAATTCTCCCTAATCAGGTTTAAAAATTTTCAAAAAGTCTTATTTCAGTTTTTCCAACAATGATGATTTTTCACTTTCCGATACTGCACTAACTTGGTGTACCACGCGGAACTCCATGGCGTTGAAACTATCCAGGCCCAACACATTAGTGACATAGTACCTATCCACCACTATTAAGTTCAAGTACGCCTTTCTGCCTCTGTCGGTTGACTCTATTTTGAATTTCCCAATCACTTTAATGGGGCACTTTGCAAAATCAACAATAGCCTTCTCTTCTTTATTCACCGCTGGAGTCCCTAACTTTTTGTACGTGTCCAAATTTATCAAAGTTATCAAAGCACCAATGTCAATAAAAAAATTGCACTTTTTAACACACCCTTCACTGTGTAAATTTCCATTTCTTCGTACTTCTTATTTGTTTTTCACCCTACTTTTGCGCTTAGAACTACATCCTTCCTTAACGTGACCTATTTTCCCCACACCAAAAAAACCCTCCATATGTCTGAACTTACATTTTCTCTGCTATGATACCTAACACAATTCCTGCAGGATTTCCACGTTTTTCTTTCGCTGTCACTTTCCCTGCTAGGCTCGCCTCTATGCCGTCTGACTCTTCTCTTATCAGGGCGCGTCTGCCCCATGATCTCGTCCTCACTTTCACTGCCTCTGCCGCGGTCACTACCGGCGCCTTCGCACTAGGGATGTGCCCTTAACAGCTAAACTGTTATTTCTTAACCGTTAACGTTTCGTAACTGTTACGCGAAATAACAGTTATTTCGTTTATCCTGTTATTGGCTGTTATCGGTTGAAATGCATAGAACTGCAACCTACTGGGCCTAATCCGAACTACTACAAGCTTTTGTGGCAACCATTTTGTACAATAACACCTTCTCTGCAGCTACTCAATCAGGATTTGCCAGTGTTCAAATTATAGATTCATTAATACATAATTCGTCATTATTACACACCATGTGCCACACTATTTTTATATTTTATTGTATACACTACAACAAGATGTTTGTCCTTTAAATTAAGTCCGTCGAATATGATAACTTATTTCTGTCCCATTGCTGCTTATGTGAGATCAACTAATATTTCCATAGGTCCAATAAAATAAAATGAGTTACGGTCAAATAACTCACGTTATAATACTTGATATTCGATAGCCATTAACACTTTAGCTATACGTGAGCAAAAACACTGTTTCTACTCATTATTTTTTGCACTCGTCACTTCACTGTGCACAAGTTGCATATTTGAAAGAATATTTGCAATCTGAACCCGAATCACTTTCATTTTAGGAATATTCTATATTCTATACACATTCGCTACTCATTATATGAATTACTATTCATCCTTGACAGTTGATCTTGTCTCGTTCATATCAGCTGCTTCTCTGTCCAAACATGTTAAGGAAAGTAGTGCAAGGAAGCGCCGTAAGGTAGCTGCACAAGCTTTATGGTGCTACCAACGTTACTCATTTTGCGTGGTTTAACTCTTAGCAATCGCTACAACTGCTTTAACTCTTAGCAGTCGGCCATGTTAGGTTGCTGGTCATGGACCTGTTATTTTTCAACTGTTCTTAATAACAGTTATTACGAGTCAGCTGTTTTTGTGATAACAGCTATTGAAGAAAAGCTGTTAAGCTCATCTCTACTTCGCGCCGCTTGCCACTAGCCTTAACAGTGCGCGGCTGCCGCGCGGTCCCGCTAGAGCAGCTGTCCTCTGTGTCGGAGCTACTGTCCCAACGTTTTTGTTTCTTATTACGCCCTATAGTACGGTACAGTGGGACGGTATTCCAACAGAGCAAGAGGTATTGAAGGGTGTCAAGACTACTTTAGAAAAATTACTAATGAAAAAGAACGAAGCAAACAATTGAAAATATTTTTTAAGGACAAATATGGATATTGTCATTGGATGTTGTAAAAAGTTTTTAGTTCGTGCTGTTAATGTATTTTGCTGAATCTCTATATTAATACAATCAATCTTAATGGATAAATTCTATTTAATTTTAATATCCTCGAATATAGTGAAGCTCGGATATAGTGAACTAAAAATGTTAGTCTCCAGAAGTTCACTATAACTGGCGTCGACTGTAATATCCACATACCTTAAAAATAGAACGTTTTCAGTCACCGTCAATAGTCAATCAAATCCAAGACCAATAAGTGTAGGGATTACCACTACCCCTACCGCAGGGATCACCACTACCCCTACACTCTTTAATTTATATGTATCTGACCTCCCGAAATTAGGCAACATACAAATGGCCCAATTCGCGGATGACATGGCAAATTTCTTAGCAGGAGATTCGTTAGTAAATTTTAGAAATTCTCTTCAGTTGTATCTCAATCTTATAGACAGTTTGATAGCATATTTAAAAATAAAATTGAATCCCACAAAAACAGCTATCAAAATATTCACTTTAAGACCCTATACACCTCCAGCACCGCTCACAATAAATAATGAACCCATTAATTGGCTCCCTCCAAATAATACCGTGAAATACCTCGGTCTAAACATGGATACTAAACTGAACTGTAACCAACACATCAATAGTAAAATACAAGCAAAAAATAAGACTTCAACCAAAACCTATCATTAATCGATCTTCCCACCTCCCACTCCCAATCACAATAACCATCTACAAATCTATCATTCGACCTCTCCTTCTTTACGCCTGTCCAGTTTGGATCTCCGCTGCAAAAACAAACCTTAACAAGCTTCAAATATTCCAAAACCATTTTCATAGAACTATCACAAATGCTCCTTGGTCTATCACAAACACAGCTTCACAAAGAATTTCAAATTGACTCCATTCAACAGCATATGACATATTTCCAGTGGCGGCTCGTGGGTATTCGCACGTTCGCATGTGCACACCCAAATTAATTCGATGCCATTTCTCTTAAACATCTCTTAACAAGAAGGGAATACAAGTCCTCTCAGAGCATTTACGAAACATGTTATTTCAAAACACGCGCCATTCGGAAGCTGCGATTACCGGTCCGTCCGCCTTTCTTTCGTGAAAGCCTGCGGGAGCACACTCGGGAAAATGCGACCGAGGAAACGGCGTCCTAGGCGGCCGCGGGTCTGCAGGGGAGGGAGGGGGAACAACGGTGGCTTATGGAGGACTGGAGCAATCCCCGCGTGGTGCTCCTTCTACGGCGCAGGTGCAGTGGCGATCTCGGGAAAAGCCTTGACGTGTCTCGAGAATATAACACTCGAGTAGCACAAGTTTTTAACAGAAGTAAGTGTGACATTGATCGAAGAAAGTGTGAGATATCTCTCCACTTAAATGAGCTTTCGCACTAGCGCGCGAAACGCGAACGCATTGCTATGCAGTGTTGCATTCATAAAAATGTTAATTGTTTATAATATGTGTATTCTCTGGTGTTTTAAAGTGAGTTGCAATTACAGAACCATTCCGAAGTATTCAAACCCCTAGTGTATTTTGTAAACGTAAGTATTAGGCTACGTTTCAATGTTTTTTTGAGAAACCGAAATCAGAGAGTTCTTTTTCTGTCAAGGGTGTTTGTGCAACTAACAATGAATAGCGTTGAAAATATGAAACGTAAGAAATAGATGATTTCAATGAAAAAGCCACAGAAAAAAATGGCTGAAAAGAAACAATGGAATGGAATTGTTCGGCATGCTATCAGACGTCATAAGATTTGTGTTTAATTGTCATTATTAATGTTAATGTGTGTCAATGCATGCATGTAATGTATGTGTGTGTGAGAGAGAGAGAGAGAGAGAGAGAGAGACAGAAAGAGGGAGAGAGAGAGAGAGTGTGGGAAAAAGAAGAAAAACGTTGCACACCCTAATGGCATGACCACGAGACGCCACTGCATATCTCTCAACCCAGTTCTATTCCTAGTCAGATTTCCGAAATAGGTTGTTTTTAGAGGTGTCTGGAGAAGATTTCCTCACCCTTGTAGTTTAATTTTAGGTAAATTAGAATGTAAGCCTTCACTACATCTGTAAAGTGTATTATGTACTGATATATGTAAGCTCTGTGTCAAAAAGTGAACTGTACGAGTTATTATGGAACCTAAGCTAGCACGAATCAGTTGAGAATTTGAAGTTTAATGAGATTTTGGATACGCTTAACAGGTTTTATATTTAAGAGCGTCGTGTAATAGCTACCCGGTACAGTTTTATAAGAATAGAATGCAGCCAGAGCAGACGCATGCACAATAAGTTGTTATTGGAAAGGTTGAGCCAGAGACTGCGATTTTCGTTGTGAATGTGTGCGGTCGAACGCAGAGAGCCGTATTACGGACATGTTGTTGGTGAACACATCTGAAGAAAGAGTGAGATATGAAGCCTTACAGAGAAATAATTCACCGTTAGTTGAAGTACGTAACTTAGCATCAGTTCACTAGGTCCCTACACTGACGGCGCAGCAAACGGAGTCAGGTCGCGCCGTTATGCAAGTACGGGAAGATATTGAAAAACTAGAGATAATTCTAAAAAGAGTCAGCAATCGCTCTTTTGAATCTATTGTTGAATGCGGAGATTACATTTATTTTCTGGTCGAATCTTGCGAGAAAGGGCACTCCTTCAATTTAATTAATTCCAGTTTTATTTATTTATTTTACGTCAAAAACAGTTAAAAACTGTGTGTACGGGGAAAGTGAATTCTGCGCACGTTTTCTTAATTCTATGATCCCTACCCTAAGCCATTACTTGAATTTTGAATACAAAAAGAAAGGAGCGTTTTTGCAAGAATTGTTAACAAAATATTCGCTCCGATGTAATAAAATCCATTTTCAAGGGAAAATCAGCGATAAATTTGGGCCTTATCCCTCATCATTTCCTTCGTGAAGCAATAATACTTCCTGCCGCGAAAGCATGGAAAGATAATTATAATATGTATATTTCCCACTGAATTTTAGAAGACGTGCACAGATAATGAAGTTACATTACTTGCAAAAGACATTACTTCCAGAAGCAAACCAAGGGGCCATCTAAGAATTTGCTCGAAGGATCAGGGAAACTGGGCGAGAAGCTTAATCGAGATGGGGGTCATTGACCCAGAAACTGCGTTACAATATTTGTTACAGGTTGATTAGAATTAAACAGTCCAAATGGTAAATAATACATTAAATATCACTGTTGGAATTAAATTCCTTCGGCTTAGATATACACGGATCACACTTAATTTACAGAAGGAAATCCATCAAATAATAATTAACTACCAGATATGAAATTGCAACGAATGAATTAGGAAACTATAACCACGATGCATAAATTCTTTCCAATTCAAGAATTTCGAAGACTAACACGACAAATACTATACATACGAGTAGATTGTTGACTAAAAGTAAAATAAAATAATTCATGAACTACATGCTGCAGAAATCATGGAACACGGTTTGGAATACTGTTGATAAAATAAAAATAGGCATTAGAATACCATCAAGACAAACAAATTCTTGATTGAATTTATAAGCATCATAACGTATCTCATGATTTCCATATCTACTTCCAAAAATACAAATCATTATTAAGAAAAGTCATAAAGCAACCTAAAATCATGAAACACGATCAGGATATTTTGAATTCAAATAACAAAACAAAAGCAATGTGGAATATAGCACAAAATATAACATCTAACCTACTAAATTACTAGCTAACTAAAAACCTTGTTCGTTTTTTAAAATATCGGGTTTTGCTTGTTCAATAAAAACACAATACATTTTACAATACATTTAATTAACTTAACGTGATGATGATCATCATGAAAAATGATTCTTGTATAAATTTTCACAATTTTTTTGATATTATTGCGGCTTCTTATTTAAATTAAAGTTATGACAAACAAAAAAAACAATTAGCCGCTGCGATAAAATGCCGTATTATTAGCATTTACTCTCCAGCTTCATTTACTAGAGTCTTTTCGCACCTCGGCGGGGAAAAGAAGCTGATCGTAACCCGATTACAGGACATTCATGTTACAGTAAGACAATTGTCTTACTGTGCTGACTTGATGATTTCGTCTTCATCGGCGGGGTGCCGTCAGTGGCCTGCAGCACACCGGTGGTGACGGGGCGTTCCCATGCTTCTTCCCTTCAGCCAGGCGGGCCGTCGGATGACAGCGCGCTACCATCGGGCCCACTGTGGCGTTGGCGACCCAATCGAGCATGTGCTCAATGCAAGGTGTTGCCCCGCACAAGTCCATTGCCGAAATTAAGTAATAACTACTTCCTTAATACATCAGTGGTCCCCCTTTTGGCTCAGTGGTCCCACGTTCAAGGCACAAGTCCGAAGCGCTAACTTACAAGCTCGGAGGCATAAAGTGCCAATTCGAAACTCGGGCCGCGAGTCCGAAGTTGCGAGAAGCAGAAACAATTTTGAAATTGCAAGCTGCAGTAACAATTCTGAAGTAGTTGCAAGTCGAAACAGTAACATAGTAAGTTGAAGTAACAATTTTGAAGAAGTTGCATGTCGAAACAGAAATAATAAACTGTTTTTTAAGGCCTCACGAGTGACAAGACGAAGGCTTAGATCCCCCACATATCTTCGGAATGCTTCACCATGATTTGCTTACCATTAGCCATCGGGAGCGGTGGCGGGGCGACACTCGAACCAATGGCTCGCCCAGCACTTTTCACACAAAAAGAAATTTCCGTTGCATTTGTGACGTGAAAGTTAGCTGCCCGGCCCCATGCGGGGGCGGGTACGCCGCGGTCGGTAGAATATAGTGCAGCTGGCCTCTGTCTTTGAAATTATTTATTGACGTGATAACTCTTGGTCGACGCGAATGTGCGCGTGGCGCTCAGCGCGTGGCGCTGTCTTGAAAGAGTCGATCGGTCGCTCCTTCCCACATGAATCGCGTAGCAATTCAAGGCATCACGCCTCGCGCAAATGCGAAGTGGCGCTCGGTTACTCCGCGTTTGTCCCCATACATGATGCATTTTTTGTTCGCTGGCGCTGGGCGGGGCGGGTCTATCTTTAGTGAAAATAAAGAGCTTGCCTTTTGAAAGTACTGCCTTCGAAACTGGGCTGTGTGGCGCGGCACACGCTCGTCACCTCGAGCATACGTCACAACAGGATCTCTGCGGAGTCGTAAATCCACGTTGGCTTTTTCGCGGCCGGGTCGGTGGAAAGCGGTGGTGAATTAAAACTGGTTATTTTAACAAAAACTTTTATTTTGTTTCTTAACACAATCATTGAAAACACTTGATTATTCTTTATACGTCACGCTTTTCTTGATTCATTATTTACACTGTTCACTTCGCTTACACTGTCGCAGAGTCACCACACTCCACTGCACTGACCACAGTTCACGGCGCTGGCCACCGTTCACGTCACTGAGCACAATCACTGCACTGCTATTCACCGCGATGCACATACTTCACAGCTCAGGTTCCGCTTCAGACTTAAAACTGACTCGCGGTCGCCGGCCGCCGCGTATTTATACTTGGCGGGTGCCGTCGAGAATATTCTGGACTTTGCGATTCGCCCAGAACACTCTAGGACTAGCTAGTTGGAGGGCTACCGGCCGATGACACAATCCGCGTATACAGATAGTTCGTGGTGATGCTGGCAGATGACGCAATATTCGTTACACTACCTACATCTAAGGAGTTATATGCAATCCGTCTCGGAACGCGTTTAGTGAAATCATGCAGATACTTGCAGCTGAAGCCTCTAGTGCAGTTGGAGATTAAGAAGAAGTGACAGTCAATTGTCTTCTTTGGATATGACATTCCATGGTGGTAGCTGCAGACTAAGATGCTAACCCCAGTGTACCGGAATAGTACTTCCAACATGCTTCTTACTATTCTCCAGTTCAGTCCATCAAAACCACACCCCAGTTGGGACATGGCAATCTTCTGGACGTTGTCTTGCAGTACTTGTTGGCGTAATTCAGTCTCCCAAAGATTTTTATAGGATGCCTTGTGATATGATTTACTTTTCGTGACAAGGTAATAAACATATCGACTCACGTCGTGCAGTTGCAGAACCTTCCCAATATCTGGTTGTTGGTTCTTTAATTCTTCTATTCTTCCGTATTTTCTCTTGAACACAGCAGTA
Source organism: Teleogryllus occipitalis (assembly GCA_011170035.1). Lineage (NCBI taxonomy): Eukaryota > Metazoa > Arthropoda > Insecta > Orthoptera > Gryllidae > Teleogryllus > Teleogryllus occipitalis. The sequence continues at coordinate 80,666 of BLKR01003194.1, read as the reverse complement.
ACACCTCTGGCCATGTCTAAATCCTGGGCGACACAATGCGCCAATGCATATTCCTGGGGTACCGCGAACAGATCCTGATGCACTTCCATTGCTACACCATAACGCGCTTTATGCTTTTCACTATAATGGGTCATAAACTCGTCAAATGTGAACTCTTGCATGTCCAGCTCACAAACTCGAGCGGTCTTTTCTTCATCATCATTTTCATTACTTCCTGCGTACGGGGCCAGCCGATTCGAATGGACGACTCGCGGTATTCCATTCGGCAATTTTTTAATTCGGAAGACAACATAATTTATCCTCTTCACTACCTCGTATGGTCCTTCACACTGTCGTAAGTTTAGACACAAACCACGGCGTCGTTGGGGGTTAAACAGCCAAACATGATCTCCAGGTTGATAACCTCCTCCTTCAGCTTTGATGTCATAGCGGTCTTTCATCCTGTCACTTGCGATTTGGATTCTTTCACGCACCTGGTTATGAATTACGTCCATTTTCTGTCTTAGGTCATTTACAAAGTCTTCTCCGGCTATTTCTTCATTAGTTTTACAACCGAACTGTAGATCACATGGTAAACGTAGTTCCCGGCCGAAGACAATATTAGCGGGTGTTTGCCCAGTTGTCTCATGAACAGATGAGCGCTAGGCTAGAAGAAAAAGATGTATGTATTGGTCCCAGTCGCGTTGGTGATCTGACACGACCTTCGCTAAATATTTTCCCATTGTTCTGTTCATGCGTTCCACCATTCCGTCTGACTGCGGGTGTAGGGCTGTTGTTCTTGTTTGTCTTATTCCAAGAAGTTCACACAATCCTTGAAACACTGCAGATTCAAAGTTCCGTCCCTGATCTGAATGTAATTCCAGTGACACACCAAAACGGCTCACCCATTCCTTAACCAGTACATCGGAGATAGCAGTGGCCTCTTGATTAGGAACGGAATCACCCCACTTGCTAAAATAATCCATAGCCACGAGTATGTACTTATCTCCATCATTTGACATCGGAAATAGGCCTGCCAAGTAAATGGCAATTCGTTCGAAAGGACTCCCAACGTTGTATTGCAACCTCTTCGCTTTTTTATGGGACCCATTACTAGTAGCACGAACTCGACACTTTGTGCACCAAATCTTTAGGTCTTTTTGTTTATATATTTATTTATTTTACGTTAAAAAACAGTTAAAACTGCGTATGACGTGCTATGGGGAAAAGTGAATTGTGTGCATATTTTCAAAATTCTGTGATCCCTACACTGTCATATACTACTTAAATTTTGACGGAAAAAACTCCCATGTAATAAAATCTATTTTCAAGGATAAATAAGCAATAAATTTTGGATCTTATCCATGTTGTCCTTCGGAATAATACTTCCTGCCGCGACAACATGGAAACGATAATTTGAATAATTGTATTTCCCACTGAATTCTAGAAGATGTGCACAGAAAATGAAATTACATTTATGTCCAGAAGCAAAACAAGGGGCCATCTCAGCATTTGCTCAATGGATCAGGGAAACTGGACGAAAAACCTGATCGAGATGGGGGCCATTGACCCGAAGGCTGTAGTACAATACTTGTTACAGATTGTTTTAACACATTTATACAGTCCAAATGATAAATAATGCATTATGTATCCTTGTTAAAATTAATATTACTTTTCTTGTGATGCTCAGTATAGTCTCTAATTGAATAGAAACAGTTATGCAGCAGAAACGATTTCACTTGGGATTTAAACTTTTCTATCAAATTTAATCGTTTAATGTCATCTGGCAAAGTGTTGTAAAATAATGTACATGTATTGTATGTGAATTTTTTGTATTGAGCTGTTGATACTGTCACCTGATGAATATGATTTCTACGTCGAGTGTTATAGTAATAGACATCGGCATTCTCTGAAAATATATTCCCGCCCTTAAGCAAGTCATTTTTTACAAAAACCACTGATTCGTAACTAAACAGACAAGGTAATGGCAAAATTCCTAGATTAATGAAGAGAGTCTTACAAGAATCACGTGGGTGGGATTTGGTTATTATTCGTACAATTCGTTTTTGTAATCTAAAAGTGTGGGAGCTATAAGATGTATTTCCCCAGAATATTTTGCCATATCTCAGGCGGGAAAGAACTTTCGCGAAATATACACAACGAGCAGTATGAAGGCTGACTGAATTTGCAAGAATTCTGAACGCGTAGCATAATGAACTTAATTTTGTGTTCAATTCATTTAAATGGACGTTCCATTTAATGTTTGACTGATTTGAGAGACCTAAAAATTTTGTTGCCTTAACATCAGTCAATGGTACACCGTTCATTTTCAATTGAGCACAGAATTGCTTATTTGAAATGGAAAACTGCATTAAAACCGTTTTCTTTTCGTTTACTATTAATTTGTTATTTCGGAACCAATTTGAAACATCTGATATTGTACTATTTACGGTTTCTTTATTGCAAAGGATGTTCGTATCATCCGCAAAGAGAACCGTTCTTCCGTTTCGAATCGTCGAGGGCATATCGTTTACGTAAAGTAGGAACAGAATAGGGCCTAAAATCGATCCTTGAGGAACTCCACGTGCAATGGGCAAAGAGTCGGAAAGGTGCGTACGTAATGTTCCATCATTCCAGTAAGGTATTTCAACTCTCTGAGATCGTTGTTTAAGGTACGAACATAACCAATCTAGAGCAATACCACGAATTCCATATGAAGGTAATTTGGAAAGTAAAATGTCATGATCAATGACGTCAAAAGCTTTTGAGAGATCTAAAAATAATCCAATAGGTGTCTCGTTTTGATCCAATGATGAGGCGACATCTTTAAGAAAAGAAAATATAGCTGTTTCCGTTGATTTTGGTTTTCTAAATCCATGTTGGCAATCTGAAAGCGCGTCGTGTTTACTGAGAAAGGTTTCCAATTGTATGTAAAAAAGTCTCTCTAATATTTTTGAAAAAACTGATAGAAGAGAAATGGGCCGATAATTCTGAATTTCTTTTTTGTTGCCTTTTTTGAAGAGCGGCTTAATTTTAGCTGTTTTGAAAATATCTGGAAACGTTCCGGTGCATAACGATGAATTAAATATGTGAGTTAACGTGTGTATAATGGCATACGCACAGGTCTTTAACAAAGAATCCGGGAATTCATCTAAACCGGACGAATATTTATTTTTTAGTTTACCGATTATTTTGAGAATTTCATAGGAAGAAGTTTCGGAAACGAACATCGTGTCTAAAATTTTGGTTGAACTGTCTGTTTTTGAATTTTGTGGCTGAAGACCCTTAGTGAGATCGGCAGCAATTCTCGAAAAGTATTGGTTAAAGAGACTAGCCACTGTTGCCGGATCGTTCACATATATATCGTTATATTTTAAAACAACATTCTCTACGGGTTTTCTATTTGATTTGGTAGTATTTTTTATTATATTCCACATTGCTTTTGTTTTGTTATTTGAGTTCAAAATATCCTGATCGTTTTTCATGATTTTAGCCTGCCTTATGACTTTTCGTACCACGTTTTGTATTATTTAAAGTAGATAAGGAAATCTTGAGATATGTTATGACGTTTAGAAATAAAAGAAAGAATTCGTTTGTTTTTACTAGATGTCCTGATCCCTTGTGTTATCCAAGACTTACTTTTCCGTGAAATATTTAATTTTCTTTTTTGAAGAGCAAAGCAAGTGTTAAAATGAAATGGAAGAGTTGAAAAAAAAGAATTATATTTGTCGTTTGTATCAACAGTATTATAAACCGCTTCCTATAACTCCTGCATCACGTAATCAATGAATAATTTTATTTTACTTTTTGTAAACAATCTAGTCATACGTGTATTATTTATTGTGTCAGTGAATGCATTTCTTATAATGGTAAGAATTTGTGCATCGTGTCCCGGTGTGTCCTAAATCTTTTGTTTCAACTTCATGTCGAGTAGTAGTTTTGTTAATTATAATTTGATCAATTGCCTTCATCGAATTTTGTGTGATCCGTGTAGGTACATTAATTGTAATGTCTAAATTGAAGGAATTAATTAAATTGAGAAACTTTTCTTTCTCGCAAGATTCGACCAGAAAATCAAAGTTAAAATCTCCGCATACAACAATGGATTCAAAAGAGCGATTGCTGACTTTGTTAAGTGTTATCTCCAGGTTTTCTAAGAACAAAATATAATCTGCAGTTCTCTTTGTTGGAGGTCTGTAGATGCAAAGTATTATCACTTTTAGTGAAGTAAGATGTACAACAGAAATTTCGAAAATATTTTCAATGGAATACACATTTAATTCCGCCAAGGGGATAGAATCAATATTATTTCTAACGTAAATACAAGAACCCCCATACGTAGGACCTTTATGCGATTCTCTCTCTCTGCAATAAAAGCCTGCGAGGTAAAAGTTTGGAATTTGGAAAATGCTAAGTTCATTAGGAGATAACCAATGTTCTGTAAAGCAAAGAACATCCATTTGATTTAGATCGCTCTGTAGAGCTGCCTCGATAAACTCAGTTTTATTTGAAAGAGATTGAACATTATGGTGAAGAATGTTTAGTTTTTGCAAGTACCTACACGAATGTTTTTCTGCTGCATCTGACTGTAGTTGCTATATATTTACTCCATTTTTACCTCGAGTGCGTGGTCGAAGGTTGTAGTGTGTCCCGGCAGTGACAGGTTGTGAGGAAGATGGGGCATCAGGTGTAGATGAATTGGTAGTGGGAATGGGAGAAACGGGAGTAGGTTCAGAGGAAGAGGCAACAGGGTTCGAAATACGGGTGGTGGGTAGAGAACGTAAGGGAGGTGAAAGGGATGGATTTTTGGCAGGAGACTGCGTAGCATTGGAGTTGATGATGTATTGTACAAGCTTGTTACCGACTGCATGTTTTCCAGCAAGGTTCATGTGAAGACCATGCCGGGTGAAGTGTTTTGCTGAGAGGAAATTCATTTAAAAAAGTGTGACATTTGTTTCTCTCAGCTGCAGTTTTAATTGTTGGTTTCCATGCTTAATCTCGCTGCATAGTGTTGGTCTGTTGTACCAGAAGGGCAGAGTCGAGACTACAATGTTAGTATTTTGGGCGGCACATTGTAATTTGTTAACATGTTGTTCTGGTGTAAAGTTACCGCCCAAGTTAATGTCATTCTGCCCTCCTATGATAATGACTGTGTTCTGATTGGTCAGTGTCTTCGTGTCGGTGTCAAACTCTGCAGTCACATCTGCAAACCTCCCGTTAGGTTTAAAAATAGATGAGACTGAGAAATTGGAGGGTAACTTCCTACTGAGAACGGAGGACAGATGGCGGCCATGACTGTCAGCTAAAATAAGTACCTGTTTTTTAGGCTCAGTAGGAATGTCTTTGTTTTCAAGTGAGCTAGGATGCGCAGCTTTACGTGTTTTGGTTTTGACGCGCTTCCTAGCCTGTTTGCGTTGGTTTGTGCATGAATTTGTCGATGGTAGAGAAGGGTGGTGAGGATCAGGAAGGCGAGGAAAATCTGTTTCATAATCTAAAACACTAAATTTGTTTTGAGTTGTGACTGGATGCGGTGCCTGTGTCTTTTGTACAGTCACGGGTGTACGGTTGGTATTATTCGCTGTGTTGCCGACTTGTACCCAACCGTCTGTGTAGAGAACGACCTCTTCCAACCTTCGGATATGTTGATCTAAATTATTGTTTACGTGTGTGAAGGCTTTCAGAAGGTCGGCTTTGAGAGTGTAGAGAGTAAAAAGAGTAGATCGAGCAGTAGCCATGTCACGAATGCGTTTTAATGCACGTGATAAAAATTGAAATACATGCAGAAAACCCAGATAATAGCAACAATAACCTAGCTTTATATGTTAAAAGTGTAAAATTGATGTGTATTCAATAAATTAAAAAGTAAGATTCAATATAAAAACGAGAAGGTATGCTACTCACAAAATCTATCAAAATCTATGGAAGCTAGTACTTACGAAATTTTGCTTGCTTGCAATGTTTGAAGTCTTGCTTGCAATTAACCCAGTAAAATCGTTCGCGCTTTTTCTCTAGTGTTTTCGTTATACCGAGATGTCCTCCCGAAGTTCCATCATGCAATTCCCTTAATTTTTCGGGCACTCTTATTCTTGGTAACAATATCTGCGTCCTCTTCTGAGAGTCATCTTCACTTTCCAGAACTCGTTTTAGAACACGTTGCTCTTCAGTAATCGAATACCATTATACCCAATATGATTTTACCGCTGATGAATAGGGAGCTATTTCTTGCCAACGTGGTCTCCGTCCTGCTATTTTCCATTTCCAAACATGTTTCAATTCTGCGTCCTCTTTCTGATCTCTCTGAAGTTCTCTGGGTTGCCATTAGTCATTACTGACAGTGACCCTTAACGTAGGAGACATCTTCTGTTCCGCATGAGAACGATGTTTGCAGCTTTCTGGGCACGGTCTTCTGGAGAGAGCACCGGCATTCCGGTGACTACTTCCGCTTCGATGTTCTATACTAAATGTGAATTCTTGAAATTTTTAATCCATCTGGCGACTTGAACTTCCGGATTCTTGAAGTTCAGCAGCCATTTCAAAACAGCATGATCCGTTCTCAAAAGAAATTCTTTACCGTAGAAATATTTGTAGAAGTGCTCAGCGGATTTCACCACAGCAAGTAGTTCTCTCCAGGTTACACAATAGTTGCGTTCTGGCTTTGATAGCAATTTACTATAATAACCGATTACTCTCTCCCGTCCATCTTGTTTCTGCGATAATACCCCTCCAATGCCAACGTTACTTGCGTCAGTATCAAGTACATAATTCCCTTGAGGTAGTGGAGGTAGTGAGGTCAATATAGGGGCACTCAGCATGGCGCTTTTAAGCTTTTCGAAAGCGCGCTGGCAATCTTGATCCCATTGAAACGCACGCATTTCTTCGGTCAGCTGAGTCAGCGGTTTCGCGTTGTTGGCAAATTCCAGAACGTAGCGGCGATAACAGCTACATAGACCCAGGAAACTTCTCAATTCATGTTTATCCTTTGGCACTGGCCATTTCTTTACAGCTTTAACCTTCTCCGGATCAGGTTCTACTCCCGTGCCAGATACTACATGTCCAAGGTAATTCACCTGCTTGCGAAATAAATGGCATTTCTTTGGGCTGAGTTTCAAGTTCGCTCCTTCCAACCTCTTGAACACCTGTTCTAGCTTCTCGATGCGGTCGTCGAAAGATTTTCCGACAACAATTATGTCGTCGAGGTAGACATGTCTCCCACGTCAGACCTCTAAGCTCGGTTTCCATTAATCTTTCGAATGTAGCTGGAGCATTACACAGTCCGAAAAGCATTACTGTAAACTGCCACAAACCTGATCCGATGGTAAATGCAGTCTTCTCTCGATCTCTGGAATCTAATTCTACTTGCCAGTATCCGCTTTTCAGGTGTCGAGGTTCAAGTGTCGAGAAGATCTCAGCCCCAGAGAGCGTGTCCAACATGTCGGAAATACGAGGCAATGGATAGCTATCCTTCTTCGTTACATTGTTGAGCTGTCGGGAATCGACACAGAACCGAGTCGACCTGTCTTTCTTCTTTACCAATACAACGGGAGAAGCCCACGGACTGCTTGATGGTTCGATGACGCCATCCTTCTTCATCTCTTTAATAATCTCATCTGCTTCTTCTCCTCTAGACAGAGGTAATCTAGCAGCTTGGCGAATCGGTGTGGCGTTTCCGGTGTCTATTCTGTGACGAACAATATCAGTCTTTCGTTTTACACCATCACTGCATTCAACGACATGCTGGTATCGCCGTATTAGGTCTTCAGCCTTATGACACTCTTCCCGAGATAAGCCTTTACAGGCCTCTGTAACCAGATTCTGCAGTCCTTCAGGAATTCCTTTAGGTGGTGGTTCGGTACATTTCACATTTTTCAAAACCGAGGATACCGTTGAACCATAACCAATTACTGTTCCTTTTTTCAACTTAACAGGATAGTAATTAATGTTCATTATTCTCACGGGTATTGTTCTATTCACTCTGACAAGTTCTTTGGCTACTAGAATTCCTCGTCCAATGTCTTCGTCGTGACTTCTGGGTTCCAGGATAGCAATCTCTCCAGCTGGAACGTCACCCTCAGGGCTCGCTTCTATGAACATTTCGCTACGCTCCGTCAAGTTTACGTCGTCAGCCGTAATCACATTCACGGCAATGTTGTTACGCGAATGTAGAACCTCCTCCACTTCGTTAAGTCTCAGCACACCGTGTCGTAAATCAAGCTGACACCCATATGTCGTCATGATATCCATTCCTAAAATTGCTTCTTCTTCTTCTATGTCAGCGACCACCAGACGATGATTAAAAGCAACAGTTCCAATGGCAAGGAGGGCATCCAACTCTCCAACAACATTCGCCGAGTCACCATTGGCTGTTCGAAGCTTCCATTTGGACGGCATAAAACGAGATGACTTGGCAAAATCGGTTCGTATAATGCTCTTGGTTGCACCAGTATCCAGAAGTAAGACGCATGGCCTTCCATTTACGAGTGCATCTACGTAAACACTGTCAGAACGATGTCGAATAGACTTGACGTGTATTTCGTAAGGTTGGGCTCTTGTTTGACAGGTCGATGGATGCCCCCTTCCATCAATCTGCTTTAGTTTCCCAGCTGGCTGCTGCGTTTACAGACTGCTGCTCTGCTTGTTGCTTCAGTAGACGGTCACATCAACTTTTCACGTACCCTAATTCTCCACAATTCCAACATCGAGGTTGTCTCCTTTTGCCACTAGAAATGCGTGCGTCTATCAACCTCTCCACCATTGCCTCCCAATATTTTTCGTCATATGTATCGACGCCGGTCTGCAATTCTCGCACTCGTCCTTCACGTTTCGATGCTCTTTTTGCAACCTGGAAGTCTAATGCTTGACTTAATGCGTCAGCTAAGGTTTTCGGTCTTGCCAGTCTTAATGCCTGTTGGGTTTCTGCATCATGGAACGCTTCAATAAAGCACCGGACGGCTGTGCGTTGCATGGAACTTTCTGAGGCACCAGGGTTCGAAAGGCGCACCAAACGAGCAATATCAGCTTCCAGTTCTTGAAGACTCTCTCCAGGCTTCTGCACACGATTCCTTAGCTGGATAAAGTACATGTCTTCCAGGTGTGCTTGCCCGTACCGTGTTTCGAGCCTCTTGACAATTTGCTCGAAATTTGACTGTTCATCGGTCGGTATTGTCCCTAGAATATCAACGGCGTTACCACGCAAAGCCAAAATCAGGGCCGTAGCACAATCTGTCGCGGACCAGCCATTTACCGTTGCAGCAGCCTTGAATTGATTCAAATAATTCGACCATGAAATGCCATCAAAGGTAGGTGGTTTTACTCGTGCTTTTCCCAGTGGTTCCCGTACAGTCGTCACTCGTGCCATTTCCAGTGGTTCCTTTACGATGTTTATATTTGATATTTCTGTTGAGGGAGTAAAAACCTTCAGCTTCTTTTCTAACATTATTAAGTAATTTTTCCTCATTCTTCAAAGTTTTCTCATCTATCTTCTCGATTTTCTTTTCCATTTTTTCTTCGTTCTTCAAAATTTTCTCATCCATCATCTCAATTTTCTCTTCGTTCCTCAAAATTATCCCCTCGATTTCTTCTCGCACCAATTTATCATTCTGAATTATTTTTTGTTCTAACTTTTGTAACAGCTTTTCTTCCAAAACTCTGGAATTTTCTGTGAATTCCTCTTTTAAAATTCTGGACTTTTCTGTTCACTTTTCTTTTAATATTTTGGATAGGTCCGAAAAGTTCCCGGTTGTCTCGAAGAGAAAATTCTCTGTGTCATCGCCTACCGCCTTCATCGCGTTAGCAAGACGTCCTTGTAATATTGCTTTCGTGCCAGGTGTGTCCTGATCCCTCTCTTCTAACTCTCTCTTCAACTCGACCACTTTCAGATCCCGTAAGGTTTTTCCGAAACTCATCTTGATTGAAGTTTTAATTCACCACACGACTATTTTGACCCCACACCTGACACCAATTGTTACGATTCTAGGTGGTGAATTAAAACTCTGGTGTTATTTTAACAAAAACGTTTATTTTGTTTCTTAACACAATCACTGGAAACACTTGATTATTCTTTATACGTCACACTTCTCTTGATTATTTATTTACACTTTACTTCTCTTGATTATTTATTTACACTACACTTCTCTTGATTATTTATTTACAGTGTTCACTTCGCTTACACTGTCGCACAGTCCTAAGCACTGACCACAGTTCGATGCACTGGCCACACTCCACTGCACTCACCACAGTTCACGGCGCTGGCCACCGTTCACGTCACTGAGCACAATCACTGCACTGCTATTCACCGCGATGCACACACTTCACAGCTCAGCTTCCACTTCAGACTTAAGACTAACTTGCGGTCGCCGGCCGCCGCGTATGTATACTTGGCGGGTGCCGTCCAGAATATTCTGGACTTTGCGATACACCCAGAACCCTCTGGGACTAGGTAGTTGGAGGGCTGCCGGCCGATGACGCAATCCGCGCATACAGTTAGTTCGTGGTGGTGCCGGTAGATGACGCAATATTCGTTACAATATACAGAATGAGGCACGTAACTTTAGCACATCCTGTAACTTTTGAACGGTTGAAGATATTGAAATGCAGTTTTCACGGAAGTGCATGAGAAAATAGGGCTAACTGATACGTGTACTTATTTCTATTTTATCACTTGTATTTTACGGGATATTTGAGGTAACTTTGTTTTTTCAAATGGAACTATACGTATTTTTCAGTCTATCATAAAGAGCGTAAAAAGACGAATCCAATGATATATATATTGTCATATGTTAGATAGAGATTTTTTTGAGAAATTTTGATTCTTTTGCGACCAGTTCTTAACGGATATTTTGAATGTAACCGACCGCCACAGAAGGTCACGCAGCGTTCCAGCAGCAAGCGCACGCTCGGGGAAGGGAAGGGATCTTCGTATTTCAAGATACAAAACATATCCCAAATATTCTGAACGCTCCTATCATATCGAGGTGTCAAAGCTTCCTCGGTTCACCGTAGGAGGGGTCAGGGAGGGAAGAAACGGTCCTACGCCTACGGCGCGACGCATACGTTGACAGCCTCTCCACGTGCGAAATACGAAGATAGGCTTAGGTCATCTCTCAGGTCAAATGGGAGATAGCTCGATGAAGGACACTAAGAAAAGGTTCTCTTCAATGGAATTATTATTTCATAATTCAATTTTTACGAATTATGTATGGTATTCATTTACATACGAAGTATGCAAAACGTAAACACCGTAACACAAAACATTTACAATAATAAGAATACACTTTAATACAGTTGTTGCTATGAGCCGTCTCCTTTTATTTTTATTAATTAATTTATTTGTTTATTTATTTATTACTTTTCTTGTGAACGACGACATGTAATACTTCAATATTATGCAAGCAAAAGGAAACGTTTCATTATTATGCTACAGAGTATTTATTTTAAATCCATTAATTAGGAAGAAATCATTGCTCTACGCTAGGCAGTTTTGATCATGAGTCTCTCCCGAGTTTCGGCCGGCTTGAACTGCTTAGAAGAATACTCTGTCCCTACGAGATACGAGAATCTCTTTGTCTCGTTGCCTCCCGCAGAGAAAGAGAATCTCCTTCGCCAGTGCACTCCCTTGGCCTTGGCTGGGTGCTACCCCTTCCACGACCCTTCTCCCTTCTTCGGCCAGCGAGAATGATTCACAGGTCGGACGAGATACGAGTGACTGAATGCAGTTTTGTCCGTCTAGTGATTACCTTTATTTACTATTGTTTACTATATTTTGGGAATATATTTTTATTTTAGTGATTAATTATCTTAATGGATGTTTCTATCCCTGTGTTATTATTCTACGCTTATTATTATTGTTTGCTCAGTATATGCAATATTCTTTATCTTATTCTTAGTCTGTATTTATTCTTATTATGTTTTGTTTCAAGATCCCATTAATATCCTGTAATATAAAACCCCATTAACTGGAGTTGAAGTAATAAACAATTTTATTACAATACATACTTACGATAAATCCTCATTTTTAATCCTTCTATTCCTTAAAAAACATCTGGAAATGGGGAAGGATGGAAAGCAGAGTTCAGGGAAAAAACTACAACAGTTTTGTGAATATTTGGGATATGTTTTGCATCTTTTTTTTATTTACACAATGAAAATTTACAATCTATTTCATTTCGAAATAATAAGTAAATATGATAATTCAAAATAAAATACAATGATCAAAGAAACAATAATTTGCAGAAAAGTCCCCCATTGGTACTTTCCAGGATCAATATACAAGGACTATAACAGAAATACGAAGATCCCTTCCCTTCCCCGAGCGCGCGCTTGCTGCTGGAGCGCTGCGTGACCTTCTGTGGCGGTCGGTTACATTCAAAATATCCGTTAAGAACTGGTCGCAAAAGAATCAAAATTTCTCAAAAAAATCCTTATCTAACATATGACAATATGTATATCATTGGATTCGTCTTTTTACGCTCTTTATGATAGACTGAAAAAATATGTATAGTTCCATTTGAAAAAACAAAGTTACCTCAAATATCTCGTAAAATACAAGTGATAAAATAGAAATAAATACACGTATCAGTTAGTCCTATTTTCTCATGCACTTCCGTGAAAACTGCATTTCAATATCTTCAACCGTTCAAAAGTTACAGGAGGTGCTAAAGTTACGTGACTCACCCTGTATGTGTGTGTATATATATATATATATATATATATATATATATATATATATATATATATATATATATATATATATACTAGCTGACCCGGCGAACTCTGTTCCGCCTTAACAGCCGGTCCCATCTTTTTCTCGCGTCGCACTCACTGTGAGAAACTGTACTATCCTTGTTGCACTCGTGATAATAAAGCAATTGCAGATTTGTGTTTTTCTCTCAAACAAAGAAGAATTAAAAAAACGCTCTGATATTAAATAGATAATTAAAAAATCTATTACGTAGCAGAGCGTTTTTTTAATTGATTTTTGTTTAAGAGAGAAATACAAAGCTGTAATCATAGGGACCGGCTGTTAAAGGCAATAAATAAGCAGATTTTGGAATTTATTAAGTTAAATTGTTTATTAGAAAATACAAATAAAAATTAAGTAGATTAATCATTCATTATTGTTCCTGTATTTTGGTGCATAGGTTGCACTCTTCAGTTAAGTACCTTCACGCGAAAACATGCGAAATCACGCGAAAACATGCGAAACCGTGCGTTCTCACACAGGAACGCTGTCGAACGGGATAAACAGTATCCTATGTCCGTCTCCTGGCTTTAAGCTTCCTGCTCACCAATTTTCAGCCAAATCGGTACAGCCGTTCTTGAGTTATAAATAGTCTAACTAACACGACTTTCTTTTATATATATAGACTAGCTGACCCGGCGAACTCTGTTCCGCCTTAACAGCCGGTCCCATCTTTTTCTCGCTTCGCACTCACTGTGAGAAACTGTACTATCCTTTTTGCAATCGTGATAATAAAGCAATTGCAGATTTGTGTTTTTCTCTCAAACAAAGAAGAATTTAAAATAAAACGCTCTGATATTAAATAGATAATTAAAAAATATATTACGTAGCAGAGCGTTTTTTTAATTGATTTTTGTTTAAGAGAGAAATACAAAACTGTAATCATAGGGACCGGCTGTTAAAGGAAATAAATAAGCAGATTTTGGAATTTATTAAGTTAAATTGTTTATTAGAAAATACAAATAAAAAAATTAAGTAGATTAATCATTCATTATTGTTCCTGTATTTTGGTGCATAGGTTGCACTCTTCAGTTAAGTACCTTTACGCGAAAACATGCGAAAACACGCGAAAACGTGCGAAAACGTGCGAAAACGTGCGTCCTCACACAGGAACGCTGTCGAACGGGATAAACAGTATCCTATGTCCGTCTCCTGGCTCTAAGCTTCCTGCTCATCAATTTTCAGCTAAATCGGTACAGCCGTTCTTGAGTTATAAATAGTGTAACTAACACGACTTTCTTTTATATATATAGATGTGTGTATGTATATATATATATATATATATATATATAACGTTTGTAACGAGATTCAGATTGCCGAAGACGGTGTTCCAGAAGAATTTAGAACAAAACCATGTCTGGAATATCCAACGAGCTAGAATATACTACATGGAGTGGCTGACCCTATGAAGCAATATATAATAGGAGGTCAAATCCTTGGTGTTTGAGAATATGGACTAGCGGATTCGCCAGAGTCGTTTCTGTGTGGCGGGATCTATTTTAACGTTAATGCATAAATTCGTTTTTATGCTCGTCAGGTAGTGGTGCGAGCTTACGAAACTTCTACCATTCATTTCATCCTCGAATTTCATTCCTTCCTGATGGAGAGCGTGTTGCACATGGCAACGTGTTCCTTTGTGACATTTCGTTTGCGAGCGATGTTGGGTGGTGTCATGGCTATTCTAGGAAGCTACGGTTTGTTGTCAAGTTTTGCAGATAACCATGACGAAATGTTGAGCTTGAAACTTGCAAAGTTGAGATAAATTATAATTGTATTAATATATAATAATAGTAATATAACAGTAATACCTGTATTGTATTGCTGTATGATCATGTAAGATAGATTTCAAAATATATTTTATGAATACTATACAGAAAAAAGTTTGTTTTTTATAATTGCCTAATGATCCTTCCCTTACTCTTATTGTTCTTTTAAAGACGCGCGAAGCGAAGTACGTGATATTATGAAGGTTATTATCGACATTGGATGTCCAAAAAGTAGATGAGTACTATATCCCTGAGCCAGCTGCTTCCACGCTCAAGTAGTACCCATTCTGGCCACAGAGTGAAGTGTTGTCGATTTAACTCCTGTACTTTATTATAGATGGTGCCACGCAAGTTTCCACTCCTCTTCTGTATTCCTCCATGCCTATGGTTTCAGCGTTCTTGGTGGACGCTCGACAAACTCGCTCGAAAAGCTCGCTCGTGTCACATTGCGAAGTCGCTAGCGTTTCACCACTGAGGTCCGGGTTTGATTCCCGTCGAATCTCATGTGAAATTTGTTCCAATAAAACTGCTTCACAAGGGCTAGTCCAACCCCGGTGGAGTGTCCTAAATCCCACGCCTATACTTATTTCTGCACAATTCTGGCCACAGGGTAGTGACGCTGGAGCGCGTAGCAGGAGGCGCGTACGCGGAGATGCTACCTGGCGATCCTCTTGACAACTGACTGCGACGTGACGTGACACGACATAAGGTTAATGGAGCCAACTCCCCAAGCGCGCAAATTAATGGAGGATTACTCCCCAGCGCAAAGCGCTCAACACCCCTTCAGGGGCTAGGAGACGCGTTGCGTCAATTTGTAGACGCAAAAAATTAAAAAAAAAATAAAAACTAGGGGCCGCCATGTTTTTTGCAGTCAAAACATGAGAGGTACCTCATGGTCGCGTGTAGAACTGTTGTACTAAATCGACGTATTGTTTGTATCACATCTTATTTTATATTGTTGTCTTTTCGTTTATATGCATTTAAATTATATTAGTGGTTAGAATAATATTAACAATGCCCTTACTACGTTCGGCGTATAACTAAAAATAGAAGTCATAAAACCACAAATATGTTTCAAGTTTGCCGCCTATTTTGTGATCTGTTTGCTTCCTATTGAAATAACATTCACTTTCCGTCGTTATACTAACTACAATAACATTTCAACAGTTTCCATTCTTATGACAATAACGTGTTTTCAAAGTTTCTCAATTCGTTCCCCTGACATATTGTGATTTCGTTTTTAAATGATTGGTTTTTGGTCGTGGAACACACAGAAAGAGGATTTATATTACACGCGGCCCGTGCCCACCCGGTCGTAACCAGAGCGAAACGGAATACTACAAAATTGTTTTTCTAGAGGACGCTGCATCGACTGCAAAAAACATGGCTTCAATTTGCTGCAAAGATGGAGGCGCTTCAGCCACTCTATGTAATGTATTCTAGCTCGTTGGGAATATCCCTCAAACAGAAATAAGCCACTAATGCCCATGCCCAGTAGTTGATATCTTTAAGATTTTATGCTGCAGGACATTTCCTCCGGCGATTGTAATATAATTTTGTCATCCAGAGTGCTATTGAGTAAATAAAAAGAGAGTTTCTTTAGCAAAACCTTCTCTATGGCCACAGTACAATCACCGTCTATTTACTGTGGTACAATTATGTGGAATTTCCTGAAGTCTAACCAATAAGGCGCCTTTTTTTAGAATAGCGAATTTCCCTAGAGATACACGAATGATAGATGTGTCAATTTTATCTCGGGAGGAAATGAATTAGTGTATTTCTTCGTAAATGTGCAAATAATGCCAATCCATAATTTTCATCGCGTGCCAATGGAAACATACTTGGAATATAATAGCTCATACTTCATCAGTATTCAACAGGTTCAACAGCCAATGCGGAACCGCGTTATATCCTTACATTTTAGTCAACCTCTGTACTAGGGAAAAGAATCAACATGCATTCCTTGACGAATCATCAAAGTTAACGGAGCAACATTTCTAGCAGAAAAGTGTAGGTGAAACGTAACAATGCGTCAATATTTTGACGTGCGTCAAAAATGACGATCAAGACAGATTTGGTGAGTGTTGGTGAAATCAACAGTATGAGTAATTTTATTTCACTTTTAGTAAACAGTCTACACTTTGATACATTGCTACATATTTATTCCAAAACTTATTCCGCCTCAAAGCACTTTAAAGCGAAATGCCGATGACGAAAGGGCGCTGGGAAAGACCGATGAACGTTCGTTCACTGAATTGTCGAACCGATTTGACGTTCGTCAAAAATGATCAAGTCATCAAAGCACTTAAAAGCGAAAACGCCGGAGACGAAAGAGCGCTCGGAAAGACCCAAGGAGGTTATAATATGTTATAACCTCCTTGGGAAGACCGATGAATGTTCGTTCCCTGAATGATGGAACCGGTCCCGTTCACTGAATGATCGAACCGGTTAGACGTTTGTCACAAATGAGGATCAAGACAGATTTTACGAATGTTGAACGGGTGTAATCAACAGTATGAGTAATTTTATTTCACTTTTAGAAAACAATCTACACTTTAATACATTGCTACATTTTTATTCTAAAACTCATTCCTCCTCAAAGCACTGTAAAGCGAAAATGAGACGAAAGGGTGCTCGGAAAGACCGATGAATATTCGTTCACTGAACGGTCGAACCGGTCCCTTTTGAAAACAGTTCAATTGAGCTAGTTCGTTCGCGATCGACACATTGGTTTCTCTCTCGTTCGGGAATCCCATGGTGGTGGTCGCATGTTAGTGGTGCTCTGTCGTGGTCGCATTGTACAGTAAGTATAATGCTTCTCTTGTAATAATCTAGCAAGTTGAATAGTCTCTTAAATATAAGATATCCCGTTTCTATCTGAAATTTATAAATTCACAATGTTATTTTCACTCGTGCTTGAGAATTAGATCTGAGGTACTTGCACTCTGCTCGCGAGAAGTCGGCAGTCCTAGGTGTAATGAGAAATTTGAGGAAAAAAACCTTCTCCGACTAAGCTACGAATTTACTTTGTGCTATCGATCATTATTTCGTTATCAACACCAGCCGACAGCTGCCAGTGAATGTAATAGTACTCTCAAGCTGCTGCTCATACGCACATGAGAAATAGTGACCAGCGGGCTGTTCTGGTGAAGTGCTGTAGCCATTGTAACGAGACCTCTGGGAGAACTGTCCGTGGGTTTCCAATTTTTCGAACGAAATATTGATGTGTTCGCAAAGAGGAGAATGGACATGATTTACTAGTTTATGGTTTGGTAATTACGCGTTTTTTCGTGTTTCTTAAGGTAAGTTTTTCATTATAAAAACAATCGAATCGGTAATTCATTATTTTTACAACGTTCTTTAAATTTTGGCATTGGTTCAAATAGTGTTAAGAATATTCAAAAATTATTCTTTATTTCTTTCGCCTATAGACGTTATCGCTAATTTGGTGAGGGCAATATATTTCATATCTTAGATTCGAAGACACATTAAGTGTCACGATGTCTTCCATTCGCGATATTGTTCGGTAGTATTTCCAAATGCGCGAGGCCCTCCATGCCATTAAAGATTAGGTACGTTGTAAAAGGTATCCATTTAAAAAATTTACAAAGATATGCAAATTTAGGTAATAACTGTAAGCTGAAGAATTAATTTATTGCTCAAAATATTTATAAATGTACTAGTTATGCATTTAAATCCCTGATCAATTTGGACTATTTTTTATTCTCATTTAAAGTAAATACCATACTTTTTTTTTTAGATGCATATGAAAGAGCTGTTTCTGCTTGGACAAGAGACTCAGAACAGGTAGATATTCTAATGCTCATTAACAGACTTAACATTGAAGTTATTTTTACAATTGATAAGTTCTTGTGGTTAATAAAAAATTTACAAAGATATGCAAATTTAGGTAATAACTGTAAGCTGAAGAATTAATTTATTGCTCAAAATATTTATAAATGTACTAGTTATGCATTTAAATCCCTGATCAATTTGGACTATTTTTTATTCTCATTTAAAGTAAATACCATACTTTTTTTTTTAGATGCATATGAAAGAGCTGTTTCTGCTTGGACAAGAGACTCAGAACAGGTAGATATTCTAATGCTCATTAACAGACTTAACATTGAAGTTATTTTTACAATTGATAAGTTCTTGTGGTCTTCAGGTAATGTGATATGACATTATTGTATTTGCATTTTGAAACTGTTTATAAAGAGGCATTCAGTTTTTCTATATAGTGTGAAGATAAAAAAAAAATTAATTATTTGTTGTGAAATTTTGCATATCACATACCTACATCTCAACCAAATGCAGTAGCATAGCGTGATCATTTTTCCTGGGTAGGCTCCAAAGCAGATTAATGTATTAATTAACACTCTCCTACCGTCATTCACAAAGAGATGTTATTTGCTCGTTTACCTGAAGGATACTAGAAGAATGGTCACTGAATTTTGCTATGTTATTACAACTTTAAGGAGTAAAAATAGTTCTTTAGAAATTTGTGCCAATATAATAAACGAAAACAATGCTAATATATTACTTATTACGGCGTATTTGCAACAGGAATATGACAAACTTAGCACCATGTGACAACAATGAGTGTTATAAGTTAAATAACATTTAATTAAAAATTAAATTAAATAACATTAAGTAAAATAACATCCCAGAAATTTTGAAAATTCGAAAATCTATGGCTTTAAATATATGCAAAATTAAAATACTCACCTTAAATTTTCTTGTAGGTCAGCTCGATTTCCCTATCTTTCGTTGAAGCAAAGACATCAATGACTTTCAAAAAATTGTGAACATTTAGAATTTATTTTAAGGCTCGCTTTTTCGTTGGCAAGTGTGGAAAGATTGGACAGTCTTTCGTTACTCATTGAATTTCTCAAGTAAGTCTTCACCCGTTTTAGAGTGCTCATACTTCTTTCACACGAAGTATGCTGGTATACTTAATATCAAGGAGAGTAATTTCACTGTTACTGATAAAGTGTTTTTCAAACCATTAGTTATGAGATACTTAAACAAATGTTAAGCTGGCAATCGTTTATCCTGGCTCCCATAAATGAACATTAGCTCTCCTTTTAATTTCTCTGTATCAAAGCACGGAAAAACAGCACATAATGCATCGATCGTGCCTTCCCGTAAATGTGATTCTTGGTTATAATGTTCAAATTTAGCTTCATCCACGAGTTCAAAAAATTCTATATTCCCGAAATCCTTAAATCGTGATTCGAAGTTCACGATTACAGTGTCCAATATTTCATATGACACTCTTTTCAGTTGATAACAAACATTTTCATTACATTTATTTTGAATTTCATTTTCTGTCAAATGGTGCTTTAACATGGCTTTTGATTTCAGGAGGCACTCATTCACTATATCTTCATTTCGCAAGTTTTTCAATGATGTCAAATAGTTTTTAATTTCTTTATTGCAGAAGTTGATATCTGAAGTTTTATTTTGCAGGATGTTAAACAGTACATCAGTAAAAGCAAATATTCTGTTATACAAATTAAGAAGGAAAAAAAAGGAATTGCACAGAATATTAACCAAGCATAGTCAATTCGTGTTGTGCCAAATTCATTAAATTTTACTGTAGCCATTATATGTTTCTTTGAACACTCGTGCTTTTTAGCCTTTGCCAAGAAATGTTTTAAACTTTCGTCCCCTATTCCTGTATGACACCACTCGTTTTCATATCTTGAAAATAAGAGGAAATGAAAGCAATAGAGTCTATTTCTTTTAACACTACCAGTCAACCACAGCTTCGTGTCATACCACTGTTTTTGAAAATGGCGAGTATTTTTTCCCCATTTGCCGTTTTTAAAGAAAGATTTGGTGTAGGTCGTTTTGTCTTAACTTCTAGTTTTTCCTCATAACTTAAATTATTGAAGAATGTTGGAGATTGTAACAAAGTGTCTATGATATTGTCGTGTGGTAAATCCATATTTCCTATAGTAAACAATAACACTTGTATTATTCATCAGGTATTGATCTGAACTAAACGCGTTGAACTAAAATTAATTTCTCACCTGTCAGATACGAAGTAGTGAAATCTTAAATTCTTGATGTGGCTCGTTTCACTATAACATGTAAGGTCGTATCACAATAATATATACAGAGTACAATATTTCAGTGTGTTCGTCCGTACTGCAAGAACTCAACTGAGGTCTTATTCTCTGACCGTGCTTGCACACCCAGGGGTGCGGGGATGGCAAGCGGTTTACCCGCACATCTGGACACCATTACCAGCGCACGCGGGCGAACGGCGAGGGGCGCCCGGCGACCTCGTCTTACCGCACTTAGGGCTCGGTCAGTGGTCCGCATTCATGTTGGGAAAACATTTTATTTCACAATCCGCAAACATTTATCCAACGTCCACAAAAATAATTTTAAAATGATAGAACCTAATGGGTGGGAAACAGGTTTATTATAATTACCAATTGATTTATTTCGCTGTTTTGTGCCCCTGTCACTTTCAAGAGTCGTTAAAACATTTTAAATTGTATTATTAATAATAGAGTATTTATTTTTGTGTATAAGGAAAATACTAAGAATCAATTTGCCTCACCATCTACAAGGCATTTCTCTTCAAAAATGTAAATTAAACGAATTGCGTGTGAACAATACCGATTGTCATAAATCGTACCGCAAGCGGCCCACTGTCTGTCTTGGCGTGAGAGGGCCCGCCACTGCCCACGACTGATCCGAGGATTGCCGAAAGCTCCCTAGGCGGGCCTTCGGAGGTACCTTTCAGCCCGCGTGGAACAGAATATCTGCGACTGCGGGCGCACGTTCTGCGCATGCGTCGAAGGCTCCGAACGGCCACAGCCTTCGTTCTCTCTCGCGTACGTTCGCAATTGAGCGGGAAGTACAAGATGCCAAACGTACGAAGCCAGACGAGTCATGTGATTGTTCTTTCGAAAATTATCAATAAAAACATTATTAATTTTGTTTGTTTTTTTAAATGAAATGCATTCTTTGCTTTTCATAAAATATTTGGGTAGGCTCCGCCTTGCAGCCTTAATGGAAGCTACGCCACCGACCACATGTATTGGAACTGTCCACTAAAGTTCAATTTAAAACTTGTTGATTTGGAAATGTATTGTAAATTATGCTTCATTACTATCAATGCTAATCAGAGGTTTGCTTATTTGTTAGAAACTGAGAAAAAGTGTTATGTGGTATTACGATTGCTTAGGGAACATTGTCTTCAAAATATGGAAATTTATGACTTTTTGCCTGGTTGAGCTCCTTGCCTTAAAACTAAAATACTGCCCCAAAAGATGTGACTATTGGTAAGAAATTTCTCAGTTGTATGGGCGAAAAATGAGCATAGGAAAAAAAAGGAAACAGGAATTTAAATTGGAAATTATTAAGTGAATATTGCAGGGTTGCCAATGTTCAAAGCATTCCATTTTCTAAATTAATTGTTACTCAGTTATCTCTTCTGAAACAATGCTTTTATTAACCTCAAAAATGAAAAAAGTATTTTATTAATTTATTCTTTGAATTATCAGGCCTTTTTACTACTTTGGAATATGATTGGGAAGGTTGATTGAATCTACATTTGTCTTTGTCAAACTTGTTCTCAGAAATGATTTCAAAATGTTTGTCAGAGTTTATATTTAAAATGTTTTAGAAAAAGTTTTAAGTTCCCAATTTGTATTTTATCCTGACTGTGCCTCTACAAATCTCTCAAGAGAAATCACAGTTAATTGATGTGTAGATCAGAGTGAAACCTTGTCCGTCCAAAGGGCCATATGTGTTTTAAATTCAAATATTTAAATGCCATCATGAAAGGGAATATAAGTTCTGAAGTTATGAAATAATGTGAATATTTTTAGACAGGATAGTTTTATTTGTTAAATAATCACACAGGTTTTCTACTTAATGGTAAATTAATGCTCTGAAAATGTGTATCTATAAAAACATTAAAGACAGAAATATGTTTCACAGTGCTCTCATTTTATAAATGGCAGTGAAAAACACTCATGTTTCCATGTCCTTGAAGGTTGCATACTGGAAACAGTTAAGTAAGGGTATTTTGAATTATACAGGCAGTTTTGATAAATAACAACTTCTACTGTACAACTACTTTTGTTGACTGAATACCAAATCAGACTGTTGAACTGTGACCAAACATTTACAGATAATGTATATTTTTGTATGTCTAAAAGAAAAGAAAGTTCATTAGGTCACTACATTTTCAAGAATATTATTTTTAAGTGTTAGGTCTAGTGAAATTTGTTGGACAAGACTGATTGGGTATGCATTGAATACGAGGTTATCAGAAATAGGATGCATAACTTGAAATGCCCTAATGCTGTTTAATCATGGTCTTTTGGAATTTATGAATTATGAAATGTTACATTTATGAAATGCCAGAGGCAGACAGGTAATTTTTTTTTTTCTCCCTGAAATGAAATCTCATCAAAAATAGATATTGAGATAGTCATGTGCAATTTTCCGAAAATGAACAGTTTTTGTGTAATTTAGCGGCAATTTTTAAACAATTATTTTCTAAAAGTTCTATTTTTTTCTTAAAAGGTTTTGCTCGTACGTAGCAAAAAACGGTAAAGGAGGTGTGTTAGTCCAAATTTCGGCGAACTCCCATATTTTCGAAAATTGCAACAAAAAATTAACATTGCAAAAGTACAAATTTGATGATAGAGATTTTTTGTTAAATAGAATTTGTTCTAAATATCGTTTCTTTCAAAAATGACGTATGTATTTTTAAATAATATTAGTAAAGCGTCATTTTGCAAATTTTCGATTTTGTACATTCGAATTTCTAGAATATTTTTAGGAGTTATTAGATTGCATTGCAACAATCCCGTAGTATACTAATAACTAGACCTCGGATTTTGGGACAATTGCCTATTTAGTTCCTTTAGGAGGTTTCGAAAATAACTGCTGATGTTTAGAAATCATGAAAAAATAGATTATTGAGAGCATCTAATAGTGCCTAAAATGTTCTAAGAGGGTGGTTAATGCCAATTTTTTTAATATTTTTTGCCTAAAACAAGTAATTTTGAAGAATTATATTTTGATTACTCGTTTTTTTTTAAGTTGTTTACCAAAACGCAAATACCTTTCTGAATTCCCCGAAACGCATGATTGACGAATGGGCCCCGTCGACTACGCACCGAAATATTTCACCCAAGACACTGAACATCAGGAGCTCTACTAGTTTTAAAAAACATCCTCTTTGTATTGACTTACGTTTGTCTCCAATCATCACGCATTTCTGCGCCCATTCCCTATGCAGCTGCGCAGTTGACAGGTTTAGACTTAGCCTCTGCCCGCCTTCTACGCAATCCAGGCGAGGAAAAACAGGTCAGACAAAAGTACTGTCGGAAAGGCGAATCTTACAAAACTGGTCCAAGTCTTGAAACCCTAGAAAGTAAAAAGGATTATCTCGAGTTATCTTTCCTTTGTGTATGTCGTTCGGTTCGAATTGATTAAATACTGAGCTGTTTAATTATGAAAGTGAATAAAATAAAAAGCATGTAGTCACTCTCATAAATGTAAAAATATTTGAGTTTCCTGAATATGATATGTATTGAGTTTCCCTAATATGCCTAAATTAATTATTTTGTGATCAGTTTTTGATGTCAGAAACATAACTTTTTATGTCTAATGATTTTTAAATGTCTCTTTAACCATTTTGCAATGGATATTAAGTGCCTAAAACGACTTTTCATGCGTAGTAGCGCCTAATTTCATAATTTTGTTACCTATTGTAGGTGCCTAAATCATCACTTTTTTGTGCCTAAAATTCCAAGGTCTACTAATAACACATACACATACGCCGCACCGCGCCTCGGCAGTTCAAAATTCTGAGAATTCCTTTTAATTGCTGGGAAATGTTATAGCTGTATATAACACAGTTTTAATTGTCGAATTCGTATCGATATATTACCTTCAAAAGTATTAGATTTCGCACGTGCACATGTTCTACAATTTGTAATGAGTTTTACAAATGATGATTGGGTTGTGTTAAAATGGAAAGAAATTGCTGTTATTAATATTTCGTAGCCGTTAATAAAAGCGAGAAAGTGCTGCTTAGCACCACTAGTCTCTTTGAATTTTTTCTCGTATGTATTTTCTGCACACTCTCTATTTTCCAAAATTGCAAAAATTTAAACTTTGCAAAACAACAAATTTGAAGATAGCGATTTCTGTCCTAAATGAGTTCTGTTCTAAAAATCAAGTCTTTAAAATAGGTTATGTACAATTTTTTGAAAACAAAAAAAACGAGTAGATTTGGCTGCATTTCGTTTTGAAGCTCTTACAAATTATATCAAAAACTTCTCAAAGACCGCTCCAAATTTTTTCTTTGGATTTTTTCCACGGATGGAACATGAAACGTTTAAAAGAATGGCACAGGTCTAATTTTCGTGGAACTAAATTTTCGAAAATTACATAAGTTAGAAATAACGCGAGTTAGAATATGTTGTTTGGAGCACCGTTACTTCTAATAACTATAGAGCGGATTTCGCCCTTTTTGCCATGGGTTGTCGATGTATTAATTCGTTTCAGTATAAATACATTCACATAATGAATTTTTATGGAGCCTATTTGTGGAAATAAATGCCTATGGAGCCTATTGTGAGATAAATGCCGATTTCCCCTTATATTTGCCTTTCCAGGATGTTTTCTATTTGAATGTAAGGTTTCGCCAACCGTTACTTCACACTCGCGCTACGTAGCAAGATTTAAAGCATCCTTTAAAGCAAGATTTAAAGCCCAGCCCAACTGCTTTTCTTAAACGCAAATTTGCATTAAAAAGTTTCTATAATTTAATGAAAACCAATGAAATTCTAACGCCTTTGCTTTGTTCAATTTGCAGTTTTCTCATGAAGTTTGCTCGCCCCCCTATTTTTTGCCCGTGGGAACTTGTCATCTGTACAGTCGCGAAGTACGCCGTGCACTCGAAACCGTACTCAAGGTCGTTCTCGTGTTCGTAAGTCTGTCGACCCTTACGGGAAAGAATATCAGTGGATCAACTGTTTCGAATGTTAGTCATCTAAAATCTCGCGAGACGGCAGGACGTTACAGTGTACTCATTTGAGTGTTCTTTTCATTTCATGTGCTTGTAAATAAGTAGGATGTCGAAGAACAAAACTCATAAATCAATAATAAAATATAAGCAAGGGATAAAAGACACGGATTTTTCAATTGACGGACAAATTATCTTTTGCCACTGATGCTGTAAAGAGGTATGTGACAACGCTATTTATTTTTAATGGTTTCAAGCAATGTCCTTTTAACCCGGGAAAGGTCGCGCGCCTTGCCTACGATTGTAACTGCTTGCCTGGGAGGAAACGGACCCCAGAGAAAATTTCGGTGCGAAGAGGTCTTGTAACATAATGTGTTATTATAATTCGATATTTATATGATCTTTACATACTTAATTGTATTAATAAATAAACAATGAATGTGATTTGCATATGGTTGTCTTGAACTTCAGCAACTTTCATTGGATGAGCGTCTCTATCCGTGGTGTATTTGAGCTCTGGTTGAATTAAGTTACCATAATACAATTTTACATGAGAAAAAAATATCAACAGTGATATGTTCTTACTTATAAGTGCCTTAACTGATTTTATATGCCTATTTTTAAGAATTTTTAGCGCCTTTTTGCTTGCATATTTTCCATTTTATTGTTCCTATTGACTCGCCTAATCATTTTTCGGCGCGGTTGCTCGTAATGTGCGAGGAGTGGATTTTGAGGATATTGTCTATAATATTATGAGGCCTCACATATTCTTTTTTGTGTTGTCCCGCCTTAGTGAGATCGATAGCGTTTCGTTTAACAATGTCGGACATGGCGTATTCTACGCCGCCATTTTCTCTTCCTCTACTCCGAGCCAACGTGCGGAGTGGTGCTGTGTTGCCAGCGCAAGCGCGCTCTCTCCTTACACTTCAATTTTTTTATGTGGCGTTTCAAGGTCGCACGAAAAAGGAAGAGAGAGGGTAGACTCCAATAGGGAACTGGAACCTCGAAATACTTGGAAAAGTTTGTTTGAAACGTCTATCTGTCCATATGTGGTCAACGCTAGCGCCTAAGCAGCCGATTTTCTTCAAAATTGATATTCCCCAATCGAGCTGAATGAACTCGTGGCTTTGCGAGTTTCAAACGAATATTTTGATTTTTGAGGGTACTGCACACAAAGCCCCAAAAACATATCTAAAATTTTCTCAAAAATGGCACAAAATTTTTTAATCTTCTTTGTCTTCGGTTAGCATAAAGGACGCTTAAGAGAATGACAAAGGTCTCATGTTCGTTGGAATTCCCGATTTTTTTAAAATTGTAAAAATGCATTAGTGGGGGGGGGGCGAGTCTTCCTAAAACTATAATATTGAAGATAGATTTATTTCTTTATGAAATCTGTTCCTTAAAGATGGATCTTTAAATAGGTTTATGTTCAGATTTTGGAAAATGAGTAGTTTTCTTATAATTTTGCGCGAAATATAGGCAAGTTAAAAAAAAGTTGATTAACAATTTTTTTCTCAAAAACCGCTCCAAATTTTTTTCGTTAAATTTTCTCCTGTGTAATAACTAATAAGGAACGGTAAAAAAATATGGTGCTAGTCCCATTTTCGCCTTTCGTTCGTTTTTTTCCCCGAAAATTGCTAAAAGTTAACATTTTAAAACTACAACATTTGAGATAGCGATTTTTGCTTTAAATAAAATCTGTTGGAAAAAATCAGCTTTTTATGAAAGGTCATGCACAATTTTTTGAAAAAATGAGTGTTTTTGCTTAATTTGCGCTTGAAATGTATGCAATTCCTAAAAGATATTCTCAAAAACCGCACGAGATTTTGTCATTAAAGTTTCTCCTCATATGTAATAGCGTATGGTTAAAAAACTTGTGCTATTGAATGGCACAGACTTTCTCGTACCCGTTTTCTAATCTCTTTAGTCTGGACTAGCCTTTCGGTTGTGCATTATTCTCTACCCAGCTGCCATCTTTTGCCGCCCAAAGGACTTTTTTTTCATTTTGTCAATTTTTCGGCTCCTTAACGGTAGAATTCAAACATGATTTAAAAAATACCATATAAGAGTAAAACCTGGCCGGTCTGGATGGCCAATGTGATTAATAGCATGTACCGACACAGCGCTTTGCTGTGAAAGGTCGCGGGTTCGATCCCCGCCTTGGGTTTGATTGTCCCTTGTCTCTCATGTATGTGCTGTGGTGGAGGGCCTCGCGTTCTGCTGACCCCGAGATGAGAGGAGCCCGCAAGTGTGTAGTTATGGTCGAATAAGCGTCCCATCGGGACGTAAAGGCTAAAGGGCTATCGTCTGGATAAAAGCTTTAGTAACAAAAGGTAAAAATTCTCAAATGTAATGTCGAAAACTGAACCGGATAATATTAGCACGCTAAATTTATTTGTTATTTTTTATGAATTATTTTTATATTATCCGGTTCAGCTTTTGACATCAAATTAAACATTTTTTAATTACAAACGTAGATGTCAAGAGATTGTTTTGAAGTAAAGTAATATTCAAAATAGATTACGCAAATTTTATGTTAATTAATAATAAAATATAATTAATTATTTTAAATCATAATGGATTTTAGCTTAAAATAGCTTCAAAATAGTATGATTACTACTTGTCAACATATACTCAATGTAGAAACGAAGGAATTCCGAATTGCGAAAGTTTACAATTAAAAAAAATACTTTGAGTTAAATCTACAAGTTGGAATTTTTACTGAAGTTTGGTATTATAGCGATCTACTATCTGTGCTATTTTTAGGTTTTTATCTCGTCCCCCAACAGCAATATTACAGTTGAAAATTTGGAAAAAATCGAAAATTCCAGTTTTTCAAGGGGTATGTTACTTACCAATGATATTTTACAAAAAAGTAACTATTCTGTTATGTGTAAAAGCACAGAAAAAATTAAGACTGATTCTATTCCTTCTTGAAAAAATTACTCTCCGAAAATCGAACTTGGTTCATTTGCGTTTCATACATTTAGTTGCAAATATTTCTCAAATAAAAACATAGAAGGTAGGTAAATAATATTTCTATTTGTAGGCCAGAGTATACTGAATCCAATGCATTTTATTCTAGAATGCTAAAGCAACCCAGAGCTGAATAATTTTGAAAAGTGTAAACCTCTCCCAAAGGCGAAAAATGGCGCACGGTGTAAAACAAAAATGGCCGCCATTTGTAAACCAGATACCATAAAAATAAATCAAAGATGTTTTTGAACAGCCAAAACATAAGGAAATTAATGTACAAAATATGAATTTTTTTCGAGATGGTCGAGCGACCAGTGCTGGACCACTTAAAATGGATTGACCCGCTAACAAAACTTTTCCTGAAGTATCTCAGGGTGGAAAACATAGAGTTGTCTCACTAATAATATAAACAGAATAAAAACAAAATCTTCTACCTCACATTTTGCATTGTGGACCCTCTCATGGGTCGCCATCGACTTAACTAAATGTTCATACCAGAATTGTGAATTAATGCTCTTTTAACAGACGTTTCAGGAATTAGTGCTTCTCAAACTGATATTGACTGGCTCTGTCAAAATCTTGCGCGGAAGGTCCCTTGTATTAGACAAATGCACACCATACCTTCATCATTCACTGCAGGTTTTGTCAAACAGGCGTTGTCGGTTTTTTTAATTATTTTTTTTTCAACTGCAACGCTTCTTAGAGAATTACTCAATTACTCCTCCTTTTGGGGACATTGAACGCATGCAGTAATGGAGTAATCCTATAATCTTGTCAGTCATCGTTAGTCATTGCCTTTTAAACCTTAAGCAGGGGTTTGGCGCCGTTAGATCCTGGAGTTCCCAGACGGCCACCCGACCAGGAACCAGCGAAGTCTCGAATTGCTCAACTTCTATGACTTCACGGAGCGCAGTTACGGAATTCAGCTAGCGACGCTGGCTCAATTGATAATATCTAGTTGCCCTGTCATTCAGCATGAAAGCTTTGCTTATTACTTGCATCTTTTAGGGTCTATTGTCGCCAAACTTGACCTTCAATTTTGTAGCAATGTTGTGCATTCTGTGGTACTGATTCCCTCCAAAAAGAAGCATCAGGTAATTGAATTCACATTTGCAATCTTAATGCCCGATTGAGTGCAAAACAATCCAAAGAAACCTAAAGGCCTCGGAGATAAATGCTGAATGGAGAGATTCACAGATGTATTGAAATGAATCATCTACAGCCAGCAAAAGAAAAATATTTCAAGAGAGCAAACCGAACTTTCGCTCAACAAAACACTTTTTAATCTGTTCGGATGCGCCATGGTACTAATCATATCTGGAGATCGAGGGGTCACCTGCAGTTGGTATTGCGACCAAATCAGAGCTTACTTCTTTTTGAATCACTGAAATCTTAACACTTTTTAGCTGCATTTTCCACAATTGTTTCGCCTGGAATAGATACTCCCAAGGACAACGTTAACAATCGGCAATGACAATTCAGTAATCTGTTTTGCCTTGCCAGGCCGTCTCAATTGCTCATTTAAGTGCCAGGTCAATTCTGCCATTCCTGTTGGTCATGGAGAACTTGCTTGCTTTATATAGTATAATATTTTAGCTGTTTGAAAGACCTGGTTAGGTGATGAAGATTACTACAATTTGCTTGCTATCCGAGGATTCTTAGACATGATCGCTGTCGTGGAATTAACAGAGTTGGAGGTCTTGGTTTTTATATGAAAAATGCAATTTTTGATAGTTACAAAGTAATTGATTTTACTTCATACGAAAGATGAAAACGCGATTGAAGTTTTTGCAATATCCTCAGATATTGGAACTGCTATTACGATAGTAAATGTCCAGACCACCAAATAATTGTAGCAAGAGTCTGGATTGATAGATTGATTGATTTTTCGTGTTTTCGGGCGCGTCAACTGCTTTGGTCATTAGTCCCGTTAGTGTAGTGCATTTTTTTCTCGGGAGATGGCTGTGATCTTCCCCCGCTGAATGGCGAGATCCGGCGCCGACCTACTGTCGCCTAGTGGGGTTTCCCCCTAATCAGGACCCTCCCGCCAGCGGGGCACCGCCCCAGTCGGGACAAGCTCTAAGCTCCCGACCGATCACCCGGAATATGTGATAGTGTAGTGCATGTTAGTGTAAGGGGAGGAAGGACAGATCGCGCGCGGTCCGTGGCCCGTTTGGTCGGGTACTGCTCCGGCCTTCACCTGGTGTTGATCGGAGAAGCCACGGAAAACTACCGATCAGAGCAGCCGGCCGCTAGAATTCTCCTCCAGACAGCGACCTAGTGTCGAAAATCCTGCCGCCGTCAGGACTCGAACCTAGGACTTCCAGGTCAGAGGCGCTGCAGTGACATCAGTTGATGCACTGAGCTACCGCTGCCGGTCAACAAGAGTCTGGAGTGGGATCCCTATCAACTATTTCGCATTGGTAATATAAAAACTTCATAATTGATGTATCTGCAATGACGTCTCTGGTGATCTGTCTGGGAGTCTTTAATATTGACGTAATTAAATCTAGCGCGGAATGTATTAATGATTTTGCGTCCATTTTACTTTCTCGCTTTTCCGAAGAAGAGAAAGTATTGTAATCGTGCGGCGGCAAACGGCAAATTTTCGGCAGAAAAACTCTTATTGTGGCACCCTGGTAACGAAAAAGTGGGTAAGTCTTGTTCTTGTATATAGTAAATTACTTCCTCTACCACGTGAAGTTAGAATCTCATGTTTTCTGGGCTCTTGATCACGAAAGATGAATTGAGGGCAAAACGCCTGTCCGTACGTCTGTGTATGTCAGTCTACGGTCAACACTAGTGCCCAAACCGTTCAGGTGATTTTCTCTAAAACTGATATTCTCTGAACAATGTAAATGAACTCGAGACACACTGAGTTTGAAACGGATTTTTAGGGTACTTTACATGAAGCCTGAACATTTTCAAAATTTTTACAAAAAATGGCTTCAATTTTTGGGTAAAACTTCATCCCCGGGATAGGGTAAAGGATTAGCGAAACGTCAGTCATTTTGAACGAACATTTTAGCTGCAAAACACTATTAATATGTGGTATGGCATTAAGGGTAGGATCTATATGGGACTATCATTTATCGTATGTTGCTATCTAAAGCACAATTCACTAATTTACACTGAAGATGTGCTGAAAATAGTTTCAGCATTTCAGTTCTGATAATTTCCATAATGTTTGTGTTCAGCGTGCAATGTTATGCCACTGCGTATCGTGGCCATAATTTATTACGAAAATGCATTTTAAGTAGAATTAATGAGTTAATGCACACGTACAACACCTAGTATTATTAAGGAGCTTTAGTGTGCGGCAAGCGATGTTTTCCTCACTGGAACATTTCACCGAAAATGCGAAGAAACAATGCAAGTTGCAGCCTCGTTGCGGATGCTGGTGTCTGCTGCCTCGTTTGAATTACCTGTCCGGAAGTAATATTTAAACTAAACCTTCTCGAAGACTTTTTTTTTCGGGAAAGCTCCGCGAAACTACAAGAAAACGACTGAAATAGCTCCGAGGAGGATATCTCATCCTTTCCTTTCTTGGGTGAAGCGCTCATAACTAGACAAGATTTCCATGCACTATCAAATGCTAAAATACGCATGGAAACCTGCACTATCAAATACTCAAATATGCACGATGCAGGGGGAAAATGAACAGAACATGCACAATCAACTTTCATTTTACTTAAATTTTTAGTTATCTTTTGAAAAGGTGTGCAATTAACAATTTTTCTAAATTGTTCTATGTTAAATTCATTCTTGTCAGGAAAAAAAAACGTATTTTAATGCAGAAAATTACCTTTCTACGTCACAAGATGTAATTGGACTTCAAAGACGAAATCTAAGCCAATATAAGGTCAAATTTACATTTTCTATTTTTTCCGCCACAAATAATGTTGTTGTTGTTGTTGTTGTTGTTGTTGTTTTTGTTGTTGTTGTTGTTTTTGTTGTTTTTTGCATTTTGGAGAAATTTCGAGACACCATTTGAATTTAACACTTCATGTAATTTCTCCGTAGCAGTCTCACACACATCTCCAAACAGTAATTCCAGACACTTTATGTCTTCAACAACTTTTCATGATTCCACCAAAGGAAGACTTTTTTTATTATTATTATTATTATTATTTTTATATTGTTTGACATTACATTGCTCAGTTTACATATTAACTGTGCAAATGTTTGATGGACTTAATCTATCTTATCCTAACTTAAACTAACTTAAAATCATACACATTACAATTATTTTTAAAAAATATATAGCGGGAGAGGAAGCCGGAAGCACCTCAGATAAGTATTATTCCAGGTTTGTGAACATTTTATAGAATGAGTGAAGTGGATATCTGTTTTTAATTCTCGTTGGGTAATTGGGGTTTTTGCCCAGTTTATAGAAGGATGATGCTTGGATTTGGGGAAGGTTTGTGTAGAAGTTGTGTGCAAGATAGGCTATTTGATTTTTTATTGTATTTATATTCAAATCATTATGTAGTTGGTTGTTACTGATGAACCAAGGTGCTTTTGTGATTAATCTTAATATTTTATTTTGGATCACTTGCATTTTGTTTAGGTTAGTATTGGCAGCGTTGGTCCAGATGGGGCAAGCATAAAGTAGAGTCGGACGGATTATTGATTTGTAGAGTAATAGTGCATTAGATGTGGAGAGGTGGCGGTGTTGATTCAGTAAGAGTCGTAGTTGAATTAGTTTAGTTTTGGCCTGCTGAGTTTTTACCTCTATATGTTGCTTCCAGTTGAGTCGAGTATCGAAGTTTAAGCCCAAGTATTTTATTGTTTTGTTTGTTGGTGTTGTTATTTGGTGTCGTTATTTATGGATAGTGGAAGAGGGTGTGTGAATGGTTTTAATGTGAATATTTTTGCTACAGATTTTGTTGGGTTCAACTTTATTTTCCAGATATTAGCCCAATTTGCAAGTAAATTTAAATGATTTGGAAGCTGTGTTTGAAGAATTGTTAAAGAGTTCCCTGAGATGTAGAGTGCAGTGTCATCGGCAAATTGAGCAGTGTTTATTTGTGTTGAAATGGGAATATCTGCGGTGTATATATTAAACAACAAAGGGGAAAGTGGTGAACCTTGGGGAACCCCAGCAGCAATTTTCCTTGGATTAGAGCAGTGGCCTTCGACTGACACTGAAAAAGTTCTATTTGTGATATAGTTAAGGATAACAAATAATAGATATTTGGGTGTACCTATTGAAATTAATTTAAAATAGAGAGCTGGGTGCCATATTCTGTCAAATGCTTGCGAGATGTCTACAAAGGCAGCTATGGTATGTTGTCCCTTTTGGAATGCAGTGTGAATGTGTTCCGTAAGCCTGAGTAGTTGGTGGGTGGTAGAGTATTGTGATTTGAAGCCGAACTGATGCTGAGCTGTTTGTTTTACTGATGCTATACTGTTTGTTTTCTTGATATATTTGTTCAGTCGGATGAGTATTAATTTCTCTAAGATTTTTGACATTATAGGTAGCAGGCTGATAGGTCTGTAATTTTCTGCTTTTGAGTGATTCTTGTTTGGTTTAGCTATTGGGTGAATGACCGAGTGTTTCCATATTTGAGGAAAATACCCTGTTCTCAAAACAGAATTGTAAATGTTATTTAGAAAGGCAATGGCGTTTTCCGGTAAACTTTTTAAAATTATTGTATTGATCCGATCGTGGCCTGGTGCTTTTTTATTTGGCATATCCTTTATTATTTTTCTTATTTCATTAGGGGATATGAATTGTATTGGGTGGGGAACATTATATAGGGGAGCATTGAACATTTTCAGAATTTCATCATGTTTGGGATCTTTAGGGGAATTGTTGGGGGTAAACGTGTCAACAAAGTGGGAGGCTAGTACTTCAGCCTTTTCCCTTGGAGAGTATTTTTTACCATCACTAGTTGCTAATGGGGAAATATTTGTTCTTTTTTTTAAGAGTTTCTTGGTAAATTGCCATACTGAGTTGTTTTTAGTACTTAAGTTATTGATACAGAAATTGTTTTGTTCTTGTTTATATTTATTAAGAACCTTTTTACAAATATTATTTAACAGATTTAGTTCTTTTTTTAAAGAAGGAATTCTTAAGGAATTCCAAAGTTGTCTTGTTTTATTTTTAATACGGATTAAGTTAATTGTATTAGATGAGAGTGGTTTGTGTAGTATTTTGTTGGTATCTAAGATTTTTTCAATGTGACTGTTGTTAATGGTACTGATTATTATGTTGTTGACGGTTGTGATGGCTTGGTTAATTTCTTGGGGAGAATTCAGGTTGTGAAATGAAGGTATGGACTTTTTTACAGTTCCTTTAAAGTACTTCCAATTAATGTTGTATGTATTTAAGGTTGGTGGTGGAGATGGGGGAGGTTTTTCTACGCGAGTTGATATTATTACTGGTAAATGATCTGATTCTAGTTCATGATACGTTGTAGATATGAATTGTGTTTTAATATTTGTGACTGCTATGTCAAGTATGTCTGGACTTTTGTTTGGATCATATGGGTAGTACGTGGGTTCAATTGGTGCTAATATGTTGAGATTTTGGTTCCTTTTTATGTTGTATAAGTATCTGCCAGCGGGATTCGTAGACCGACATCCCATGAGGTATGTTTGGAGTTTAGATCACCAGCAATAATGAATGGACTTGGTAGTTGTAATAATGTGGAGAAGTTGCTGCTATTGATTTTTATATTTGGAGGTTTATATGCAGTCACTATTGTTAATATCCTGTTATTATTATACTTTACATTTATTCCTGCTTTTCCGAGACCGGGCGTGTGTGGTAGAGTAATCTGATAATATGGTATGCTGTTTTTTATTAATATTATGACCCCTCCTCCTTTCGAGTTTTGTCTGTCTTCTTTGATGGTTTTGTATCCCTGTAGAACAAATGGGGATTCTGGGTTGAGATGCGATTCTGTGATGCATGCTATATGAATTCTGTTTGCATGTAGGAAGTGTTGTAATTCGGCTTTTTTGTTGATAATGCCGTTAGCATTCCAATTTAGAATAATTAAATCATTATGGTGATCCATAATTGTTGTTTAATGATACAGCAATTGAGTGTTGAATATTCTGTATAATTGTTGGTATTAGTGAATTTATAAAATTGATAATGTGGTAGGTTATAAACTGAGTGATGTTTTGTATGAATGGTTTACCAATATTGAAGTTGTTGTAGTTTCTATTTGCGTGTTGGTTGTTATGTTGTTGCTGTTGATGCTGGTTTGTGTTTGTTGTGTTACGTTGGTGGTTGGTATTTGTCGCCTTTGCAAAATTGAGTATATTGTTGGTTGGAGGTAGTATTGGAAAATCTGTTATATTGAATTGTGGGGGAATAGGATTGTCTCTATGTCTAACATTTGGATTATTTCTTTTACTTTCCAACATTTTTCGATAGTACTGATTTCTACTGATATTCTACTGATCTGAGGTCAGCCCTATGCTTCCCTAGACAAAGTTTACAAGTTTGGGGGGAGTTCTTTTGTTCACAATTTGCTGATAGGTGGTCACCTGCACAAAACACGTACGAAATTGTATGATTACAGTTGTTTTTACTGTGTCCAAAGTCTAAACACCGGTAACATTGAAGGGGGCCTTTGGATTTATTTCTTCTTTCTGGTTTCACTATGTTATTACCTATTTGTTTTATTTCCAGAACATAGTCGATTTTGTGAGATCCATCAAAGTCTACTGCCACTACTGATATGGGAGAATTGTTTTTGTATAGTCGAGTAACTTTTGTAGCAGAATTGAATTTGCTATTGATTTCATCTAAGATTTCATTTTCTGTGATTGAAGTATATTGTTTATCACTATTGAATATATTTTTTATCACTATTGAATATTTTTTACTGATTTTATCCGAATACGTGTGAAATTGTTTTTTGGTGGCCAGAAAATATTTAACTGCTTTTCGGAAGTCGGTCACTGACTGAAATTGGATTCTAATCTTTTGATTCTTGAATACTGTGGTGAAGTTGCATGAGACGTTAGTTTTTATTTCATTCACAAGGGTAACTTGATTTTCAAAGTTTGTAACAAAAATAGGTGGGATTTTATGTTCTTCACTTAGATCCTGTGAGATCTCTTCGTTTAACTTACTAAATCGGTTTTTGATTTCTTCATTGTATTGACTTTGTAAGTTCGACCCTGCCGAAGGCTGACTGTCTATGGATACACGTTTTAAGTCTCTGTTATATCACTGTCGTTATCGCTGGCTCGCTTTCCTTGCGACGTTACCTTGTTCTGATGCAGTTGGGTTGAAGCAGCAGTCTGTTGTGACTGCATTTGTTGCTCGGGCTGGCCTGATGATCCGGTCCCGAATCGATTGTTGTTGCTTGCATTGGGTTGGAGATGGTGCGGAATGTCGGAGTATCCCATGCTGTCCGTGGAGTTCTCTTCGCCTTCGTCGGGAAGCACATCAGATGAACCTTCCGAGTTGTAAATCGAATTTAGGGCTTCGCTGACCATTCGCCCTGTGCTGGATAAATCATTGTTGTTCATTCAACTACTAAAGCACTAATAGTGAATAAATGCGACCACGAAATACTATTTCGTACACTAAGTCACCACTGTTTTCTAAAGTTCGTAGCGATGTTGAATACACTATCACACTAAACGATTCTAGCTGCTGGTAGCGGAGCGACTGCTCTGGCCCGCAGCTGAAGCGAGAATGAAGAAAGACCTACTGATTCTAATTCCTGAAGATAAGGAAGATAATTTTTTCTTCACGTGTTTGAATCCGCCTTGTATATTTTTCTAGAAATCCTTTAAATGTTGGATTTGCTACATTTTCAAACAGTATGCCCGTTCTTAATCATTACACATTTTCATTAAGGCTTCATTTCATTGAGGCTTCAGTGTTGCCTCAGTAACAATAGTTTGCACTAAGTATGACATAAATTCTTTCATTTCTCTAGCTTTGTCACTATGATAAATGGATGCGAGGTGCTGGCCCACTCGAAACATTTTATAACATTTAATCTACATAAATAAATTCAAATTATATAGAGCTTCATATTTCTTTAGTATTAGAGTATTTGCTAAAAATTACCATGCTTTGAAACAAATTTACTTAAATTTTGACACAAATTGATGTCAGATTTAATATAAGACAAGCGTACTTTACTAGAATGTATTTAGCAAAACGTTCAGATTCAAATTATCTGGGTAGAAATTATATAGGCTCGAAATTGAGATTTTGTCGTAGAAATCTGGTTTAGGACGTACATGTTTTGTCGTACTTCTTACTTCCACTCTATAGTTACCTTGTTGATAAAATTATTCTTTTCACAGACACTGCAATGCTACTAGTACTTCAAACGAAATTAAAAGAAAAAATGTGAAATACTCCAAGATTTACAACTTTTTCAATAACCTTAAAAGTAACGGAGGTAAAATTCTGAAACTCGAGAAAAATGTTTGGAAAGAATATGCACACTATCACATACAATAATTATTTAAAGACAATGTGCCAAACAGTTTCTACAAAACAATTTCTTAAACCTCCGAAAAATCTCCAAATTGCAAAAAAATATTAATATCTCAAAAATAATTATTTTCACTTCAATAAAAATTGAAGTTTTGTTTTTTGTTTCTTATCTATTAATTGACATTGTTTTATCATTTTTTGAGTTTCAGTATTTCCAATTATATAATTTATGCAGCAACATTAGACTTAAGCACTAAACATTTTGACTAGGAAAACACACCCAGGAGATATATTTTTTTAGTTGATCAATTTTTACAGTATAGCCTACTTACTTCTTTATTACAGCAATTGCAATAAATTACATTCCCATCCTCCTCCAGGCAATCGTTGTTTCCAATCCTTTGAAAAGTGATGCATACGAAGCCTTAGAGGTATTCATCTTATACTTAAATCCACAATTACGAAACTTGTGTTAATACTCTGTTGCTCGCAAGGAGACTTTCTTCTCTAATTGTCAGAAATCAAATGGTATTGAGTTTTTGCTTCATGTATCTTCCGTATCCTCTGCGACGTATCATATGGCGTTGATGATTCATTTTGCCCACCGCACGTGTACTCGCGTCGAAAAGCCAAGTAGTGCACCAGAAGGTTAAAATATGTGCTACCATTAGAGCAAAACATTAGCTTTGAGCTCGTAATACAAGAGAGACTTTGAATTCAATATGGCGTACAATTTTAGACGCCACATCGGTATGGCATACAACTCCTTCACACTTTGGTTATCTAACGAACAACATAAAACAAAAATTAGCTGTGTACTCATTACCCAATGGCATAATTTTTTCGACACATACTAAAAACATTGTGCAGCGCTATGCCGACAGCTTCAGGCCGCCATACTTGCGTTTCTTTGTTCCTCATAATACTGGCTAACTTCTAAAAAAGTTTTAGCTTTGAGCTTATCATTCGCGGATTAAGTTTCTTGTAAAAATAGAATAAACAAAGTTGGCATAGGTCCGATTTTCACGGTTAACTCTGAATTTTCGAAAATTGCAAAAGTGAATTTTTTTCGGTGTCTTCCTACAACTAAAATTCAAGATAGAGATTTTTCCCTCATGAAATTTCTGGTCCATAAATAGTACTTTTATCAAGGTCATGTAGAATTTTTGAAAATGTTAGTAGTTTTTCTGCAATAGTGCGTGAAATATTTGCAATTTAAAAAAATTACAAAAACAAGATTTTCTCGAAAACGGCTCCGAATTTTTTCTTTAAACTTTTGTTAGGGGTAGTACCAAATGCACCCTATTTGATGACAAAAACGCCATATTGGTCTATTCTT
Source organism: Teleogryllus occipitalis (assembly GCA_011170035.1). NCBI lineage: Eukaryota > Metazoa > Arthropoda > Insecta > Orthoptera > Gryllidae > Teleogryllus > Teleogryllus occipitalis. The sequence goes on along the minus strand of BLKR01003194.1, from coordinate 41,432 downwards.
TAGTTTTTTCAAAAACTAAAAAAATGTATTTTTTTGGACTTGTCTCTCACGTTGGTAGTATTTACATTAGAGGCGATTTCTTCACATTATATTTATGAGCACATGTGCTTTAAAAAATGTCAAATAAAGTTTCGTGAAAATCACCAGTTTTCTGTGAAAATGAGCAAAATTCCACATTTTTAAAAGCGCTCAAACGCCATTTTCTCAAAAATGGCTCCAAATGTTTTCTTCAAATGTTTGCAACGGATAGTGCTAATTGTACTGTTTGATATGACGTGAAGTTCATTTTGATGTATTTTTTTTTGTTTTTTTTTTTTTCAAAAATTACACAAATGTAATTTTTTTAAATAGCTCTGAAGTTATTAATATGCACATTTTTATCAATTTGTAAACATTATTACATTTGTGAGTACAAGCCCTTCAAATGAAGTTTTTCGAAAACTCAATAGATTTCTATGAAAAAAAGCTTCAAATTTCGCATGTACAGTAATGCTTAATCGCCTTTAAAAAAAAATGCTTTAAAATTTTCAATGAAAATTTCAATTTTGGACGAGGTTTAATATTCTTGAAGTCAAATTTCGGTTCTACTATTAAGAAACCGAAAAGTTGGGAAAATGTACTTTCCGTGTTGATAAATGGCAGCTGGCCAGAGAATGGACACCAAGGAAATGAAAAAAAAATTCTACGAGAAAGTCTGTGCCATTGTGAAGCGCCCTTAGTTTTCTTGTGAAATCTTTTCGAAGTAGGATGGGGTGTAATTCTCTATCCAGTAGTATCACACTTTCAAGGTTTTGTGTCGATGGTTTCCTATAAACAGCGAAAAACTATGGCTTTTTTACTTAGCGTATGATTTACTTATGCAAAGGATTAGAAAGATTTTAAAAATGATAATTTTTAACTAAGTTCTAAAATCAAACTATGACTGGGTGCTGCAACAATTTATACAAATGTGTAATAAACTTTAAAAGAAATGCACAGAACTGTTGCAGTCATTTTTAAAGTGTTTAAATATATTCCCCCCTCCAAGAAAGCAAGAATTGCAACAGAAACGAAACTAAACGAAATTAGGCATTTCATTTCTGTTTTTGTACACAGAAATCAAAATACGTAATGAAACTAAAGCCCGAAGCGTGGCAAAGAAATCTATTGACTAGTAACGAAACAGCCTCTGGAACGAAAATTTACTGCGTCTGGGGTATTTATTTTCGTTATAGGAACGAATATATAATGATGGGAGTTTAGTTTCTATCCAGGCGTTTTATTCCAGATTCAGCAAGGATGACAACAGAAATGAAACTATACGTTTCGTTTCTGTGCCACTGTAACAAAATTATTTTTGCGTGAGTTTAGTTTCGTTACAGAAAGAACAGATTCTTGAAGACAGTTTCATTTCGTTTCTTTACTGAAACTAAACGAAAGTGAATTTCTTTGTATTGGGTAAGAAACGCTATTTCTTTATTTAGTTTCGTTATTAATTGTTGAAGGACAAGTAACGAAAGTCGGGAGAGGTCAATTCAGAGGATTTGGACCCCGCACTACATTTCTGTACGTATTACTTTGTTTCAGACACACCTAAACCCAAATAATTATCTGTACCTTTTCGTCTACCCTCTATTGATAATTGCATTACTTTTCAAATTATTCCTGGCTCTTAGTCAATTCTTACTCGCAATACTCACCATGCTGGATACACAGTTTGACATGAAAGTTTAGTCACTATTGTTTCGTATGGATTACAGCGGAAATACCTCAAATAAGAAGCGGGGCTTGTTCCGCCGGCGCGACTTAAAAAATACAGCTGTAAGACGACGGCGCGTGGCGATTTACGCACTTCGATAGGCGGCAGGTCATTGCACATATTTGAATGAAATTTAACATAAAATTTGCATGTCTCTTATAAAGTCATGTAGCATGTTAAGCTTAACAGTGAAATTTCATTAAATATTAACGATGCATCTTAATAGTAAGAGCTTAAAGCATTTCAGTAATTCCTTAAACATTAAGAGTTTTTTACAAATTAAAGAGAATTGACAATGGGAAAGCAAGTTAAGAAACTGTTAATATTTTTAATTATTTATGTGAAGAATGGACCTACTCTTCGGCCCTGAGGCTCTCTAAGGGGCATGTGTGTCCCGCGAGGTCGAGGCGGGCGCGAGAAGGAAAATTAACTGTTGGATTTGTTTGACAGATGACCCTCCAACACACTCTGTTTCCGTATATAAGAAACGAAACGTTTTTAGGAAAGTAATAAAACTAAAATACGAATGATACTTCTTTTATTTACGTGCTTGATACTTTTTTTATCACATAAACGATTTGAAAAATAAGTACATTTTCTAAATAGTGAAATATAACCCATTTTCTTGGAGTAAAAAAATAATATTGTTTTTTAAAAAAATTGTTTTTAAATTATTTTTCCCCTAATTAAAATAAATAAATGGATATAATTAAAAATAATTATTGCGAGTAAAAATAAAAAAATAATGCAATAAAGGAAATATGAAGAGATCACTAGTTCAAACAGTAGTTTGAATTTGTATTTTCTTAATAAAAGACAAAATTCATGTTCATGGTGAGCGTGAATGAGGGTCAATTGTTTAAACAGAATACATCAACAACCGTCATGTACGGAGACGTTTACTCATACTAGTATAAGTTGCCAAGATTTAATGTCGAAGTAGTATAGTAATATTTGCCAACATTTTTTCGAAGTGGCAACATTAAAAGAGAATTGCTATATTTTACAAATTTTCAAAGAAATTTACACTTAATGATGGATAATTTATTGGAATCTCTGGTAAAATGTTATTTAAATTAACCATTTTTACACAATTATTATACTACAATATTATTGTGGCTTATTTATTTATTGACAAACAGTTATCAATTTGTCGAAACATTTATGATTTTTTAATTTCTCTGTTTCGACAGTACAATCCATATTAATCGATAGTTTATTCGAATTCTCTCGATAGTTTTCGATAGTCATACTATCCAGGTTTAACGCGCTCTACTTCATAGCCGTTCTGCAAATCTGTGGTCACGTGGTTTCCGTCCTCTAACCAGGTTCAACATTTTTTTGCGCTTTGAAAACCGTTGTTTCGGCAGCGCGAGAAACGTTATGCAACGTCTATCAACCGGTGTCGGATTTCTAGCGCGGCCGTTCTTTCACAACTGATTGCAAAGGCCGTAGTCGTTGGTCTCTTTGTGGTTTGAAGTGCAGTGACACGCATTCATATTTTACGCGCACGTTTTCTTGAGCCCCGGAATACGTACCCCCACTCCGTTACCAACATTAGTTAAATTAAGAATAAATGAAAGGAAAGACTTGTAGACAAAATTTGATAACCAGAAATGTTCGCTCCCGAGTAATAGAAACTATTTTGCACCGAAAAACGAACCAAAAATTGATATAAAATTTCTTTTGTCAAAATAACTAAACTCCCCACTCCTCTCGTAACTAGCAAGGGCTCAAAAAAAACGTGCGCGGATAATAATAATTCTACGGAAGTCAGTTGTAAGGATATTATACACGAATGCTATTATTAAGGAAACTGGAAAAGAAACTTTCATTGGGTGCACCTGATGCCATTGTGTTACATACATTGTATGTTTTAACATTTTTATTTGACCCCATAATTGTGAACATTTTGTCCCCAAAGTACAAAGTATGTATATTTTTATTTATCGTAGTATATCGAGATTACATTTTAAGGCACATATATATTTGCTAAAATTGTATGTGGATTATTCAAGCATGTATTCGACCTCCTGGTCTGTCGAAACCTGCGACGTAAACATACACATGTGCGTTTTGCCGCCTCGCCTGCCCTCCGAGGTAATGGACACTGCCGAATCATGGTGGAAATAATTATTAATATTATTAATATTAAATAAATAATATGCCGACCTGGATGGCTGAGGTGGCTAAGAGCGAGTACCGACTCAGCGCTTCGGTCCGAAGGGTCGCGGGTTGGAGTCCCGCCTTGGGCATGGCTGTTTGTCCCTTGACTTTGTGTGTGTGTTGTCGCGGAGGGCCTCGCGTTCTGCTGACCCCAGATCAGAGGAGCCCGCAAGTGTTTGTCTAGTGTATGGTCGAATATGCGTCCCTTCGGGACGTAAAGGGCAACCGGCTGTCGGCTGGATAAAAGCCCTAGGAAAAAAAATATAAAAATTAAATTAATATTAATTTATTTCCACCATGAGGCTGATGGCAGAGGCATGGCACACGAGTAACAGCCGGAGTGGGGTCACGAATGGTCTCAATATTGATAGTTGCCTAAACACTACTTGCTAGTTATGTTACTGGGAGCGAAACTAAACCTTTTTTTGTTACGTCATGAATTGTAAATAACGAAAGCGAATCTTGAATAAAACTCCTGGATATAAACTAAACTCCCATTATGTTACAGTTTCCTTCCTTAAACGAAACTAAATTCCCAGCTGCAGTAAAGTTTTGTTAGAGGCAGTTTCGTTACTAGTCAATAAATGTCTTCCCCGCGCTTCTGATTTTAGTTTCGTTACGTACTTTAGTTTCTGTGCAGAAGAAACGGTAACGAAATGCTGAATTTCGCTTAGTTTCGTTTCTGTTGCCATCCTTCAGATTCAGTTTCGTTATTTGTAATTCGCGAATGGTTGTTTCGCTCCCAGTGACACTTGTAAGTAGTGTTTTGGCGACCAATTGAGACCTTTCATGACCTCCAGCCTGTCGAAAAGCGGAAATCGCCGCGCGGCCGTTTCTCGTGCGCAGCGCCGCCGTTATCAGCCGATCTGTCGGCAGTGTCCATTGCCCCGGAGGGCAGGCGAGGCGGCAGAAACGTATGTTTACGTCCCAGGTTCGGACAGACGAGGAGGTCGAACGCATGCTTGAATAATACGATTACAATTTTTGCGAAGATATGAGTCCCTTAAAATGTAACCTCGATATACGACAAATAAATAAGAAACATACTTTGCATTTTGGAAACAAAATGTTCACAATAATGGGGTCTAATAAAAATGTCAAAACATAAAATGAAACACAATGTCATCAGCTGCACCGTATGTTTCTTTTTCACTTTCCTTGAAAATATCATTGGTTTATGATATCCTTACAACTGATATCAATAGAATTATATTAAGAACGCGTGTCACTGCACTTCGAACTAAAAAGAGACTAGCGAATATGGCATTTGCCATCAATCGTGAAAGAACGACCGCTCTAGAAATTGACACCGGTTGATAAACATTGCATAACGTTCCACACGGTACCGAAGATACGGTTTTCAAAACGTAAGGAAAACTTGAACCCCATTTTTCCAAAATGGATATTCCCCGGTCGATCTAGCTCGACTGGAAGTGCTGTGCTTTTGCAAAACATTCTTTAAAATTTGGGAGTACTTTACATGAAGCCCCTGAGACAATTTCAAATTTTCTCAAAAAGACTCCAAACTGTTTCTTCAATTTTTTTAATGAATAGAGTAAAATACATCAACAACATACGGGAATTTATAGGCGAGGCGATACATTATTTTGAACTGGAGCTCTTAAAATGGAATGACCCAAAAAGAACATGAGATTTGTTTTTTATCGTTGCAGCTGCTCATCTGCTTAACATTTGTCTTGTGTATTTCTTCCACACTGTTAAAAATGTGCTTCTTTCAACCGAATACCGAAATTATAGCGGTAAAGGTATTTATAGCAGTATAGAAATATCTTTATCTCTATTATTCCTTGATTCGAAATGCCTTTAAAAATACCGATGTACGACGTCAAAAAATACCGGTATTTTTAGTTCCCCCTTTTTGGACGTCTACACCTGTAAAATACCTCTATTTAAAAGTATTGTACTACTTATGTACTAATTTTCTCATGAAAAGAACGGCATTTCAGGAGATTCATACCGGTATTTGGGGGAAATCATTGTGATTTTTTCCACTGAGATGGCTCAGAGGAACAACAATTGAACCTACAGAGTTTCTGGCTGGAAAGTCCTACGGTTCCACTCTCGACAGTGACGGATTTTCGACACTATCTGGGTCGAATTCTACCGACTCACTTGTAGCTTGGTCGAATTCTACTGTTGTCTGGCAAAGAATTCTAGTGGTCGCTAAATGGTAGTTTTCCATCGTTTCTCTGATCAGTACCAGCAGAATGTCGGAGTAGTACTTTAACAATCTGGTCACTGATCAAGCGTTCTCTTTTGTCCCTCATCCATTCACCTTAAATACTCACTTTCATGCACTGCAGTGCTAGAAATTCCGGGAGATCACTTGGAGTGTAGAGATTGTTCTGATCGAGAAAAAATGGAAATAAAGAATCTCTCAAGAAGCCCACATAGTTCGACGACACATTTCACATAGTAGCGGGCGAGAAACACAGGCTTCACCGGATTTATTGATTTATTTGTTGAGTTTTCCAACAGTTTCCACGTCATTGCCCCGTTAACCCCGTTTGTGTAGTTTGTTTAATCCCGAGAGGTGGCGGTGCTCCTCCGACGCTGGATCACGTGATCCGACGCAGTTCCACGTGTCGACTTGTGTGGAATTTCTCCCTCCAAGAATCCCAGCAGGGCACCGCCCCAGGCGGATCAAAATTTAAGATGTCGACAGTTTTCCAAACAATAGTGTCAACAATGGTGTTTTGCATGTAAGTGTGTGTGAGTAAGGATATGGAAATCACGGAAAATTACCGATCAGAGCAGTCGGCTGCTAGCCACCGCGACCGTTAAGATTCGAACCTTACAACCTCCCTGTCAGAACCGCAGCAGAGACAGCAATTGCTGGCTCTGAGCTAACTCAGCCCACCTCCTTAAATTCAACATGCACTACATTTACGGGACTAATTATAGCAGTTGCCGCACCTGAAATAATCCAACTGACTTTCCTCATTGTACATCAGGACATCTTGCAATTCCCCCACCCCCACCCCATTTACACAATGTTTTTCTCTGCCTGCCAGATCAACCTGATACTAACACGCAAAACACCGAATAGATACTCTGATTGACATGAAATTTTACCAGCTTGTTCAGGACCTGACAAAACTCATAAATATAAATACTCGTTTTTTTTTTTGTTTTTTTTTATCTAGGGCTTTTCTCCAGCCGACAGCCGGTTACCCTTTACGCCCCGATGGGACGCATATTCGACCAGACACTAGACACCAACACACTTGCGGGCTCCTCTGATCTGGGGTCAGCAGAACGCAAGGCCCTCCGCGACAACACATACATACAAAGTCAAGGGACAAACAGCCATGCCCAAGGCGGGACTCGAACCCGCGACCCTTCGGACCGAAGCGCTGAGTCGGTACTCGCTCTTGGCCACCTCGGCCATCCAGGTCGGCAAATACTCGTATTTAAGTGCCATAAATATGTTTATATGTTAAATGTTATAAAGTATTGCAAGTAGAATTTTTGCACAATTACTACTGGGACATTTCACGGCCTGCTGCCAATTAAAGTGCGGAAATCGCCACGCGCCGCCGTCTTGCAGCCGTATTATTTTAAGCCACGTCGCCGGTATCAGCCCACCTGTCGGCAGGGTGTCCATTAACTCGGATGGCACTGCAGGTCACCGACCTCTCAGACTCCCGAACCCTCTCCATTCCACGGCGCGCGGTGGTGCGGCCGTGGCACGCGGTGGAGGCGGCGTGGAAATGTCCCTGCCGCTTCTCGGAAGCGCGAGGCATCGTCAGAAGGAACCCGGGCCCGGGAGTAAAAGGATCGGCGGCCCAAGCCCCCCCTTCTTATTTGATTAATTTCCGCTGTAATCCGTACGAAACAATTATAAAATTCCATGTTAAAACATGTATCCAGCATGGTGAGTATTGCGAGTAAGAATTGACCAAGAGCCATGAATCCTTTGAAGAGTAATAAAATTATGGATAGAGGAAAAGATACAGATAATCACTGGTGTTTAGGTAGTTCTGAAACAAAATAGTACGTGCAGAAATGTAGTCTGGGGTCCAACTCCACTTACTAGGGAAGATACAGCTTAAAGCAGTTAATTTTTTTATTATTTTTACACTTTTTGTTCTCCGTTAAAATCATACTCCACAGCAGTGAAAATGAACTGGCACACAGAAGTATCTTCCTTTTGTAAGGAAAAATGTGCTTTAAATTTTAATTTTTTTATTTTGGGAAAATCAAAATTCAACCAGTTTTTTATGCACTGACTTAGTGTTTCCCAGATAACTGAAATAATTTTGAAGATTTTTACAAATGTCTTCTTTTAATTTGTTGGCAATACTCACTGGTACAAAACCATGATCTTTCATTTAGATCTCTGGATAAATAATATATTTAATTTGAAACCAAAATTAATATATTGATTATTAATGGTTTTTCAGTTTTATAATTTTTATCACAAAAACTAGTGATATAAAGTGTTTGATTTATCATGGTTTTGCAGATAATACTTGGTTAAATGCTTCCTAAAAATTTCATAGCTTTAAAATGAATAGTTTTTGAGCTATAAGGGAAACGGATCTTAAAAATGGTAATTCTGGAAAACAAGGGACGAAGTTAGATTCATGAATTTTGTTTACCTAACTACTCTAATAGATAAATGATGCAGGGGCATACCTTTTATCATAATTCAAAAAATATTGCAGACATCGAAATATTTTTTCCACCAAAATATTCCTGAATAATTAATGCATAAGAAAAAAAGTTATTAAAAATCGAATTTTTTAAGGTGTATCTTCCCCTTAATGGGCCTCTTCCAACTTTAGTTACTTGCCCTTCAACAAATATTAATAACGAAACTAAATAAAGAAATAGTTTCTTACCCAAGTTAAGGAAATTCAAATTCGTTTCGTTTCAGTAAAGAAAAGAAACTGTCTTCAACGATCCGTTCATTCTGTAGCGAAACTAATTTCTCGCAGACTTTCATTTTGTTACTTGTAACGACACTAAACTCGCGAGAAATTAATTTCTTTGCAGCGGTGCAGACACGAAACGTTTAGTTGCGTTTCGGTTGTCATCCTTAATTTAAAGTCAAGGCTGGGAACTGGTTTTTACTTTTTTAGCTGCAGCCCAGCTGTCGAAAAAATCAGAAAACAATTCACATCCATTTATGTTTTAAGAGGAACGTATGATTTTTTTTCGAGCCTGTTCCGTGGCTCTAAGACACAATATAAATTATTTTTTTGTAATTAAAAAAAACTTCTGTGTTTGAATTTAGGTCTGAGAAAATATAAAAAAAATTTTTCTGTTATAAATGGTTTTCTTATTTATCACATTTTTGGTCAGATATAGCGTTAAGTTGCCAAAACATTAAATTAAAAAACACATTTGGGGCTGTAGAGGGGTGTGGGTGGTGGGACAGGGGCTAAGAAACCTTTCAAAAATATTATTTTTATGTTAGAATTATAATGTAACCATTCACATGTAATTTGGTTTAGGGGAACTTTTTACCATCTTATCTGGGGTTACCCTTCGGAGATTGCTGATATTGAAGTAGTTGCTCTGCAATTTTTGGATTTCATCTAACACAGTGATTCCCGAGCTTTTTCTTGCATCGACACCTTTTACTTTCTCGGTCTTCATAAGAAGAGAAAGTATTATAAAACGGTGAATTTTCGACAGAAAATCTCTTATTGCCGGGCCCTGGTAACGGAAAAGTGAATAATCTTGTTCATGTGTGGAGTAAGTTACTTCCTCTAGGAAAATTTATATTCCTCTACCGATTTGAAGGTACTCGAGGACCTCTAAGTTTGAAAAGGATATTTTTTATTTTTGGAGTTAATTTACATGAAGTCCCAAAAACCTTTTTCAAAATTTTCGTAAAAATGTCTCCAGACTTATGGATTAAAGATAGTCCTCGGATAGCGTAAAGTACGCTTTAAAGAATGCTGTACGTCTCATTTCGTTGAAATCCCTGGGTTTTCGAAAATTGCAAAGTTCAATTTTTTTTCGGCGACTTCTTAAAACAATATTGAAGATAAAGAGTTTTTTTCCTTAATGAAATCTGTTCTATGAAGACAAACCTTGAAATATGGTCATGTAAATTTTATCGAAAATAAGAGTAGTTTTCGCCTCATTTTGCGTGAAATTAAGGCAGTTTTAAAACTATTTTCTCAATAACTTCTCCCAATTAAAAAAAGTCCCATCATATGTATTAAAGGACGATGAAAAGTGGTGCTAGTCCGTTTCCGGCGAACTCGCTATATTTTCGAAAATTGCTCAAAGTTAACATTTCAAAACTACAAAATTGAAGAATGAAATTTTTTCCTTATCTTTTAAAAAATCAGTTCTTTAAAAAAGGTCGTGTACAATTTTTTGAAAAACAAAACAAAACAAAAACGGGTAGCGTAATTTCGTAATTTCGCGTACTTTCTTCTTGAAATTAATCCAATTTATTTTTAAAAAATCTCAAAAACAGCTAAAAAAATTTTTCAATTTTTCCACGGATAAAACTAGGGACGTATAAGAATAGATCAGATCTCATTTTCGTTGGACACACTGAATTTTCGAAAATTGTGCGTTGGAAATAAAGGGAGAGAATTAAATTTTTAAGAGTCAATTGAACTGCTGCTTGGAGTAGCGGTAAAGCTCATGGCGAGTTTACCGGTGAACTTGAGTTCGAGTCTCGGCGAGGAAATAAAAACACTTTCGCAAGTTCATGTAATGGAGTTGTTACAAATGTCAGAAAGTATTTATTTATTTTACGTCAAAAAACAGTTAAAACTGTGTATGACGTGCTATAGGGAGAAGTGAATTCTGTGCACGTATCTTGATGAATTTGAGTTCGAGTCTCGGCGAGGAAATAAAAACTCGCTAGTTCATGGAAGGGAACCGTTACAAATAATGTCAGAAAGTATGTGCTGTTGGGGATCAACTTGTCGTTTGTACTATTATATCTTCAATTTTACTTTCTCGTGTTCCGCTTATACAGTATAGTGAAAGTATTGTAATGCTGCAAGAAAAAAACGGCGATTTTTCGATAGAAAATTCCTTTGTTGCCAGGCCCTGGTAATGATAAAGTATATAAATCTTGTTCCTAGATGTCGTAGATTACTTCCTCTACCACTAGTGCGAAACCATGTTTTGTGGTTCCTTAATACCGAAAAATCGATTGATGGCAAAACATGTCTGTCCGTCCGTCCATCTGTGGTGAACGCTAGCACTTAAACGGTTCAGCTGATTTCCCCAAAATTGATATTCCCCGATCGATCTGAACGAGCTCAAGACTTGGGAAGTTTCAACAGGATATTTTGATTTTTGAGGGTACTGTACATGAAGCCTCAAAAACATTTTCAAAATTTTCTCAAAAATGACACATTTTTTGGTTAAACTTTGTCCTCAGATAGCGTAAAGGACTCTTAAAAGAATGATGCAGGTCTCATGTTCTTTGGAATCTAGGATTTTTCGAGAATTGCAAAAGTGCATTTTTTGGGCGTCTTCCTATAGCTATAATATTGAAGATAGAGATTTTTTCCTTAATGAAATTTGTTCTTTTAAAGACAGATTTTGAAATAATGTCATGTTAAATTTTTCGAAAATATGAGTAGTGAAGAGTAGTTTTCGGGTAATTTTGCGCAAAATATAGACAATTAAATTTTTGAAAACATTTTTTTCTCAAAAATCGCTCCAAACTTTTTCGTTAAATTGTCTTCCCATGTGTATCAAGGGACGGTAAAAAATTTGGCGCTAGTCACATTTTCGGCGAATTCTCAGTTTTTTTTCTTCGAAAATTGCGAAAAGTTAACATTTCACAACTACAAAATTGAAGATAGAGATTTTTGGCGTAGACACAATCTGTTGTATAAAATCACCTATTTAAAGAAGGTCAGGTACAATTTTTTGAAAAAACCAATAATTTCACATAATTTGTGTTCGTAAATTTATGCAATTTCTGAAGAAAAAAAATCTCAAAAACTGCAGCAATTTTTTTCTGTAAATTTTCTCTTTGTATGCAACTATGAACGATTGATAAATGGTGCTTGTCTCATTTTCGGCGAACTCTCTATATTTTCGAAAATTCTTCTTCTTCTGTCGCACTACGGCCCTTTAAGTTTAGCCTTGGCGTCTCGAACGATCAATGCCCATTCACTTCTCTCTTTTGCCTTTCTTCTCCATCCCCTCACTCCCATCACTCTCAGATCCATCTCCACATCATCCAGCCATCTTAAACGGGGTCTTCCTTTCTTTCTTCTTCCTTCGGGTTCTTTACAGAAAATAATTTTTGGGGTTCTTTCTTCTTCCATTGGTAATAGATGTCCGAGCCATTGTAGTCTTCTGACCTTAATTTCTGCAACAATATCTGTTGTTTTATACATATTGGTGAGTTCTAAATTACTCTTTATCCTCCAATGCCCATTTTCACATGTGGGGCCGAAAATGCACCTTAAGATTTTCCTCTCCCAGGACATCAGCATACTTTCATGTCTATTTGTTAATGTCCAACACTCGGCCCCATACAATATTGCTGGTCTTATAGTCTTATATACTTGGATCTTGAGGTATCTATATATATGTCTTTTCCTTAATACATATCTTAGTGCTCTGAAACACTTATTGGCTGAGGTCATTCGTGCTTATATTTCCATTTCTATACTATTTGTGGAAGTAATGAGAAATCCTTTGCAATACAGAAACTGTAAATAGTACAATATCAGATGTTTCAAATTGGTTCCGAAATAACAAATTAATAGTAAACGAAAAGAAAACGGTTTTAATGCAGTTTTCCATTTCAAATAAACAATTCTGTGCTCCATTGAAATGAACAGTGTACCATTGACTGATGTTAAGGCAACAAAATTTTTAGGTCTCTCAATTCAGTCAAACCTTAAATGGAACGTCCATTTAAATGAATTGTACACAAAATTAAGTTCATTATGCTACGCGTTCAGAATTCTTGCAAATTCAGTCAGCCTTCATACTGCTCGTTGTGTACTTCGCGAATGTTCATTCCCGCCTGAGATATGGCATAATATTCTGGGGAAATACATCTTATAGCTCCCAGACTTTTAGATTACAAAAACGAATTGTACGAATAATAACCAAATCCCACCCACGTGATTCATGTAAGCCTCTCTTCATTAATCTAGGAATTCTACCATTACCGTGTCTTTTTATTTACGAATCAGTGGTTTTTGTAAAAAATGACTTGCTTAAGGGCGGGAATATTTTTTCAGAAAATGCCGAAATCTATTACTATAACACTCGACGTAGAAATCATATTCATCAGGTGACAGTATCAACAGCTCATTACAAAAAAATTCACATACAATACATGTACATTATTTTACAACACTTTGCCAGATGACATTAAACGATTAAATTCAATAGAAAAGTTTAAATCCCAAGTGAAATCGTTTCTGCTGCATAACTGTTTCTATACAATTAGAGACTATACTGAGCATCACAAGAAAAGTAACATTAATTTTAACAATGATACATAATGCATTAATTACCATTGGACTGTATAAATGAGTATAAACAACCTGTAACAACTATTGTAACACAGCTTCCGGGTCAATGACCCCCATCTCGATCAGGTTTTTCGTCCAGTTTCCCTGATCCATTGAGCAAATGCTGAGATGGCCCCTTGTTTTGCTTCTGGACATAAATGTAACTTCATTTTCTGTGCACGTCTTCTAGAATTCAGTGGGAAATACAATTATTCAAATTATCGTTTGCATGTTGTCGTGGCAGGAAGTAATAAGAGCCAAAATTTATTGCTTATTTATCCTTGAAAATAGATTTTATTACATGGGAGTTTTTTGTTTTTGTTTGTTTTTTTCTCCCTTTCAAAATTCAAAATTTATTGCTTATTTATCCTTGAAAATAGATTTTATTACATGGGAGTTTTTTTGTTTTTTTTTTCCTCCCTTTCAAAATTCAAAATTTAAGTAGTATATGACTTAGTGTAGGGATCACAGAATTTTGAAAATGTGCACACAATTCACTTTTCCCCATAGCACGTCTTACGCAGTTTTTAACTGTTTTTTTGACGTAAAATAAATAAATAAATAAATAAATAAATCCCAAATATTTGAATACTTCTACTCTTTCATATTTCTCTTTACCTATTTCAAAGTTTGAAGGTGGTTCATTCTTTTTCCGATTAATCATATACTTACTTTTACTGCAGTTAATTTTAAGACCGATTACATTAGCAGCTGTTATTAATTCTTCTACACTTTCTGTGAGGAATTTCTGGGTTCTGCTTAAGATAACAACATCATCTGCATATGCTAAAAGTTATACAGTTCTATTAAATATTGTACCTCTAGGATTTATTTTGACAGCTCTGATTACTTTTTCCAAGCATATATTAAATAGTTGTGTGGATAGTGAATCACCCTGACGAAGACCAGTCATAGTTTCGAAACTTTCTGATAGCATGTTTTGTACTTTAACTTTGGTTGTTGTGTTTTTTAAAGTCATTTTGACTAGCCTTTGCAATTTACTTGGGAAACCAAATTCTATCATTATTTGTAGGAGTTGTTTCCTATTAACACAGTCATAGGCTTGTTTAAAATCAATATATAACTAATGTATTTCGATATTCTGTTCCCATGTTTTCTCTAAAATTGTTCTAAGTGTGTAGATTTGATCAGTGGTAGACCTATATTTCCTAAATCCGCACTGATAATCTCCAAGGCAATCCTCCACATATGGTTCCAGCCGCCATGATAATACAGTTGTAAATAATTTATATGTTGTATTAAGAAGCGATATTCCACGGTAATTCATACAATTTAGTTTATCACCACTCTTGTAGACAGGGCAAATTATTGCAGTGCTCCATTCCTTTGGTATTATTTCCGTCTCCCAAATTTTTTGGCATAGATAATGAATGTGTTTCCACAGCTGTCTGCCTCCAAATTTAATCAGCTCTGCTGTGATCATATCTTCTCCTGGTGCTCGATTTCCCTTCATATTTCTTCTTCTTCTTCTTCTTCTTCTTCTTCACTTCACGGATTAGGGAAATTCCCTGTTCCGGCTTCATTACACCATCTCTGTCGTGGACGGCCAATGTCCCTTCTTCCTCGTGGTCTGTACAGAAAGGCATGTTTGGGGATCCTTTCGTGAGACATTCTTCCTAAGTGCTGTACCCACCGTGATCTGTATTCATTTACTTTTTCATTGATAGAAAATATATTAAGTTCCTTTCTTATATCTTCGTTTTTTATTTTGTCCATTAGGGTGCAGCGTTTTACTCTCCGGAGGAATTTCATTTCCGAGGCTTGTATCTTCATTTTATCTTGTTTTCTTAATGTCCATGATTCACACCCGTAAAGCAGTTGTGGTACTGCCATGACTTTATAAAATTTTAACAGTGTCTCTTTTCTGGTCTTATTGCGAAGATACTTGTTTATTGTTCCACAAGTATGTTGGAAACGTTGTAATTTTGTTTTCATATCATCACTGTAATCGTATGTGATATCACAGCCCAAATAATTGAAATGTTTCACTTGCTCTATTACTTTGTCTTCTATTATTATTTTAGTTCTGATAGGATACTTGCCTCTGAATGCCATCACTTTAGTTTTAGAGACAGATATTGAGAGACAATATGATTTGCATATTCTATTTAGCTGGTACAAGGACTTTTGCAGACTTATTTCGTTCTCTTCTATAATTATATGATCGTCAGCATACAGAAGTGATTGTAGAGGTGTATTTGGATTTATCCAAATACTTGGTTCATTTAAAATTTTCCATTCTCTTAGAATGTTGTCAATATAAATATTAAACAATGTGGGGGACAAGCTACACCCTTGTCGTACCCCTCTGTTTACTTCTAACTCTTCTAACATTTTGTTCTGAACTTGTAAATTAATGCTTGTTTTGTGATAGAGGGATTTAATAACTTCTATCAAGTGGAAAGGATAGCCCCTTTTTCGAAGAATCTGCCAGAGAAGTTCACGATTAACTCTATCAAACGCTTTTTCATAATCTATAAAAGCTATGTGGGTCTCTAAATTGAACTCTCGTCTCTTTTCTATTATTTGGTTTATGGTAAACACATTGTCTGTACACGATCTTCCTTGCCTGAAACCACTTTGTTCTTCCAATAAGAGTGAATCTGAGATTGTTGTGAGCCGTTTATTTATTATTTTTGTGTAAACTTTATAAGCGTTGATCAACAAGCTTATTCCTCTGTAATTCTGTGGCTGGCTTCTATTTCCTTTTTTAAAAAGAGAGATGACTTTTGCTTTCTTCCATGCATCAGGTATTCGGCATTTTCTCCAACAATTATTAAATAGTTCAAGAAGTCTGTTCTTCAGTTCTTCACCTCCATATTTTAGGAGTTCTGCATTGATACCATCTACCCCAGGAGCTTTTCTATTTTTCATGCTTGACAGTGCATATTCCATTTCTTGTTTGCTCAAAGGGTCTATCTGAGGGTTGTTGTATTGTGATTTATCTTCATCGATTACAGTTGGGTCATATAAGAGATCTTTATAATATTTTATCCAGTCATCTTTCTTTATTACATTTAGTTCTGCTTTGTCATTTTCCTCGGATTTTAGATGTTTCATGATCTTGTAAGCCAGATTCTGCCTACCATGGACATCATTTTCAATTGTGCTGATAAAAAGGTCCCACGATTCTTCGTGAGCTTTTTTCACTAATTGCTTTGCACGATTCCTTTTTCGTATGTAGTTTTCTTTCCTCTCTTGCGTTGTTTTCTGAAGTAATTCTTGATAGGCATTTTTCTTTTCACGTATGGCTGCAGCTATCTCATCGTTCCAGATTTTCAAGCCTTTTCTTTTTCTGTGTTTATTCCTTTTTCCAATAGCTTCATATGCTGCAGTGTTTATAATATTTTCAATATTGCTCCACTCTAAATTAATGTCATCATCTAAAGGCGTCTGTCCATTTATTTGCTTCAGACGTGTTTGATAGAGATTTCTTATGCTTTCTTCTCTTAAGAGATGGACTTTGTAAATATCTCTCCTCAGAGATTCCTCGTTTTGGGGCTGTTTTGTCATAATTTTCTTCCATCGGGCTATAATTGAGATCTTTGAAACTACTAAGTAGTGATCGGATGATATATCACTGCCTCTGTAAACATGAATATTTCTAATTTGGGGTGCTAATTTTCTGTTTGCTATAACATAATCTATCAGTGATCTTGTGGTGCCATTGCTCCAGGTAAATTTATTTATATCCTTTTTCCTAAAGAAGGTATTCATTATTTTGAAGTCATTAGTAGTAGCAAATTCCCTAAGTTCTTGCCCATTTTTATTGATAGTTTCTTCTCCAAAGCATCCAACAACATTTGGAATTATCTGTTTTCCTATTCGGGCGTTTAGGTCTCCTGCAATTATTATATAATCATTTTTGTTACATTTATCTAAACTCCTTTGAAGAGTTTCATAAAATGCGTCAGTGTCCTCTGTTCTGCCTTCTTCTGGTGCGTACACTGCTAGTACGGTTAGATGTCCTCTTGGAATTTGGAATCGTGTTTCAAGTATCCTGTCACTGTAATATGTATAGTGTAAGAGTTTATTTTTCCATTTCGAAACCATTAATAAAGCAACCCCACTGCATGCTCTTTTATTGGTGTCTACTCCACTGTATATTAATGTGTAGTCATAGAGATCTTTTGTTCCTTTACCCTTCTTTTTTGTTTCAGATATAACTGCAATATTTACATTCCTTGCTTTTAGCTCTCTCTCCAATTCTGCCTCTTTATTATTTAGCCCTCTCACATTCCATATACCTAAAATTAGTGTATCCGTTATTCCCAATCGTTTTTCCTTATTCTTGCTAGAGTTGTTATAGTGGCCGTCATGCTGTTTCACTTGAAGCTTTCGAGTAAGAATATTTCCCGGTAAGGTTACCAGCCTTTCGCGGGATTGTGATCTGACAGGGCTGCTGTCTTATGGCTTGATCACAAACCACCATGTGTACTAACCCCACATGGGGGGCTGCTCCTTCTGCCCTTTTCTGGCCATTAGAGACTTTATCCTTGTTACCCCGGACATGGGTTACAGCTGTTTGTGCGGAGGTCTTGATCGCGGGACTGCCGTTGAGGTCCTCTTCTGGAGTACTTTTTCGTCTGATCCCTCTCCTTCGACCTGTCCGGCAAGGGAGGCCCTACCAGTAGCTACGCTACCGCCGGCATAGCACTCAGGATCATGGGGATACTCAAGCTCCACCACCAACTTCAAGGTCATGTACTCCCTAGGTGGAACATATTTCTTATTGCTTTCATTATTTCTTGAAATGTTGGTGGTGGTTGTGATTGCTCAGGTCCATAGTAAATCACTTTCTGTTCAGGAGTTCGTTCCTCCTGCTGGGGGTTCAGTAGCACTTCAAAGTAGTTTTTCCATTAGTAAATTTATAATTTAAATTAGTAAATTTCCCTTTGATTCTAATAGAGCATAATCTTTCGTTTACTGGATTAAATTTAGTGATAAGATGTTTAACACTTTTGTGGATTAAAAAAAAAATCCTGTACCAAATTCTGCCAATCTTTCATGACCACTGTAACATACTGTGTAATCGCCTGAGTCCAGCATTCCTTTCCCTGACCATCTCATTTCTTGTAAAGCAGCTATCGAAATTTTATATTTAGCTAATTCCTCTTTCAAGATTGCCAATGCACCCGGTTTAAACAAGCTCCTCACATTCCAAGTTTCCAGAATCATATCCTTTTTCCGTTTAATATGTCGTCTTCCAAAAACAGTCCGGCATTTTTCTTCGAGTTTCTGAACAGTATTTTTTTTTTCTGGAGAAGTGTTGTTAGCCCAGCGTCCAACTCCCAACCTGGAGGACCGGGATTTTGTACAGGGTTTACTCCCCCACGTTTTTCAGCTACCGCCAGCTACAAAGAAATGGAAGAAGATAAGGGGGGGACAGTGAAGAATATGGTTAGAATAGAAGAGTAAGATAGAAATGACTCCCTAGCCCTCGCAACCTAATAGCGTCGGGGTCGGAAACACAAGAGTTGGCTGATATGAAGATTAGCTTACAGGATAGAAAACAGAAGTGTGCCACAAGTAAGTGGAAGCAATGACACACGAAGTTAGTGGGGATGACAGGATGTTTAGGGGAGGGACAGCGAACAGCTGCTCCAATTAGTCGCCTTCTACAACAGGGGGAGGTCCCGTGGTGCTATTCTACTAAAACCCCCGACACCACACGGGGTATTAGTATGAACGATTGATAAATGGTGCTTGTCTCATTTTGGGCGAACTCTCTATATTTTCGAAAATTGCATGTTGGAAATATTGGGTTGAGGTAATTATATATTTGATCGTTGGCCCGAGTCTGAACCTTACTTTGCATAGTGGTATGGCTGGTAGCAAGTCAACTCAGAGGACCTGCATTCGAATCTCAGTGCAGAAAATAAGTTTTGCTGGTTGAAAACACTTTTGCATGTTTATGTAGTAATATAATACATCCGAGCACTTAGTAGTAAAGCCAGAAAGTATGTGCTGTTATAGCTCCACTAATTTAATTATGAGTCTTACAAGTGATTATTGATATATGTTCATATGGAGGGAAATTGCGGTATTATAATATTATGTACCATTGTAATACGTACCATTGTAGAACTAGTTTAGAAATATTAACAAGTATTATTAAATGATATGAAATGATAGAAGAATACCAGTGGTGTAACAACATGTATTTTCCCACATTAGTAACGGTAACATAATATTATAATACTGCATTATACAATATAATAACACTTCTCGGCTATAACTTGTATCACATGAAGTCTGAAACCTTATTCTTTGAAACCCAATACATCAACCATTGCTGTGGGCAGCGAGAAACATAATCTCTTAAGAATGAAATGTAATTTAAGAATGTCAAATGCTTTGACGCATCGTTGTCCTTCTCATATTACGACTTAAATGTGGTTTGAGTGGAAGGTGACTACACTACTCATGGGTACATAAGTATTGACATAACTAACATAATATAAAGAATTCTTAGTGTGTGTTTTGTTTTAAATGAGTTAACGGTTTGCTTAACAAAACCCTTTCTTTTATGCTATTTATGCTTTCAAGTTTAATGTCATTGATACTATAAATATGATCATGGATCAATTTAGATCTAGAGCCACTTATAAATTTAAATTTTTTAATACTTAAGGGAAGATAGTTTTTGGTTGACCATAGAGCAAGTTTACTTACTGAGTTTTGTAGTAATGCTACATCTCAAGAATCTTTAATGGATTTAAAAATTTTACAATTGTCTACAAATAGTAAGAAAGTTCAACCTCTTTTATGTAATTTTGTATATAATTTATATACATTATAAAAGTAGTTGTTCCAGATGGAAACCCTGCGGTACATTCGACAATACTTTTATTTTATCAGAATGAATATTATTATATTTTACTATTTGGGTCCTGTTAATCGTATAACTGATAAACCATTTTAGTAAATTCCCTGATATTCCAAAATTTTTAAGTTTTTGTATTAAAAGATGATCATTTATAGAATCTAATGCTTTGCTAGTCAGTATACATACTATCAACTTGTGTGTTTTTTTTTTCCAACGAGTCTTCAGATGTATTAAGTGTAGTTCAATAGATTTCCCTTTATGCTTCTTCCAGTTATGAATCCAAGTTGCCCAATTCACATATATGGGAAGATTATGCAAATAGTTTTGGGATTGTACTCAGAATAGAGATAGGTCTGTAATTGACAATATCATTATTGTCTCTTGACTTGGATGATTGGCGTAACAAACAATGATTTCCACTCTATAGGAAGGGTACCCTCTATCAGGGATTTATCAAACAATGTTTTCAGTATTTGTGAAATTATGAAGCTACAATTTTTTAATAAAATAAGGGGAATACCATCTGGACCTGCGCTTTTATGAGTATCAAGTTTATTGATATATTTGAAGATACCCTGTAGTGATACATCCAATAAATTAATGTTGTAATCTATATTTGGTAAAAGCCTTAGCAATTGTTAAATCATCAGTAAGTTGTTGATTCTCATAACGCATAACCCTATACAAGTCTCATAGATTTTCTTGATCGGATATATTTCCAAAAGTTATTTGGCTTAATTGTAATAAATTTTTTCAGATTATAATATGTGTACATAAATCTCTCTTTACTTAAATCTTGCAAATTTGCCTTAAATAGTGAATAGTAAAGCGGAAAATTGTAGTTTTTAAAATATTTTTGGGCATCCTTTTTGCAAGATATTTAATTCTTCTGTTACTTATTTTGCAATTTTCATCAAAAAACAATTCAAAACAATCCACAACATCACAGGGAATTTTACATGCTGACTTTGTCGTATAGTCTGGAAAGTCAGAACATATTCTTCCCTATCCCATTTCATTTCATATTTACATACCTTACATACATGATCTGATGCCACTTCTTTATTGTCCTGATCTATAATTACTATAAGACTTAACATCCCCTTCGTAACATCACAAGCAAAAGAATGAGAACATCGACGGGCATGTAACTTCATGCACTACAACACATCTTGGAGGTGATGAAATGGGTGATAAAGGTCAACCATAACAGTTCCATGCTGGTTCCACTACTGGAACACTGGGCAAAAACAATTCTTCAGTCAGTGTCTGATAGTCATGATGATGATAAAAGCTACATTTAAAATTTCAGAATCAAATGTAAGGGATCATCTTGGTATTTGTTTTTTGGTCAAAGGAAATGATAACCTAATTGAGATGGAAGTCAGTTGACACCAAAATTATTTGCAATATTTTTTTAATGATACATTACATTTGACATGTGTATATAGCATTGAAATAAAGTCCACTTAATTACTTTGATATTTTTTTTACAGTATTACAAGTTAAAGTCAAAATTAAATTTGAAATAGTGTGTTTTATTGAATTGACCTTCCTAGTGTCACACTTACGGGAAACAAAGAACACTGCAACAAAAACTGGATTATCATTATTGGCCTTACTAAATTGCAGATCTATTACAATTTTTTAAAATAGAATTTCTTTTTTTGATGGGCTTTGTAGCATCTTCCAATGTTTCTGCAAATGTGTTAGATGTGCTGGAAAAATGTTAGAGATCCCTAACACTTTCATCTTGCAACAGTCTAAGCATACATCTTGGTTCATTTAGTTTTTTCCCTTCTTGTGCAAATGACATTTCTCTTTGTTATGTTACCCTTGGGAATGCTATTTTAGTAAAGAGAAGATGATGATCTATACCACACTCAGCTCCTCTAAATACACCGTAGTCTTGAACTATTATTTTTCTATTTTGTTTAACAATAACATATTCTATTATAGATTTTATTCTTTGCCTTCAATTCAGTGACAGTTGAAAATGTTAATGTATAATCAACGCCAACCAATTTTTTGTAACAATGGGTTACTAATCTAGCTTTGATTCTTTTAATAGAACCATCTAATGTTTTAAGTGCTTACACACTCTTAAAAGTAATTGTTTTCTCTACCACAGCTCGAAGTATCTCTTTCCAAACTTCTCTTTTATCCAGTTTCTAATTCTTCATCCATTGGATGCAACTACAAGTCATTATATTTGGAGGATGGTGCATGCTCCTAATTATCAGGCACTTCATACAAACTTTGCAACGAATTCAGTATTGGACTCCACATTACCTTTATCAGACTACCGTGAATTTTCAACTCCTTCAACAGCGGATTCTTAACAAGAAAAATTAAATTTCTTTCTTTCAAATGGAAAATTATTTGCATTACAATTCTTCCTTATCTTTCAATTCATTTGAACTTTTGACCAGTCGGAGCTTTAAAAATATGGGTCATGTTAACAAAAGCTTATACTGGTAGCTTTGGAAATAAATGCTTGTACTAGAAACTTTGGAAGTAAATACTTATACTAATTTCTTTGAATAAAACTTTAAGTACTTGCTTTTACTTGTAAGTACTATTTAGTAGATGTAGTAAATACTAGTTCTTGTTGTAAGAACTTTATTTTCCAGCATTTACTTAAAATGAAGTGATTAAAAATGAGATTTTATTTCATTTCTTGAATAAATACCGCAAATTTTGTAAGCATGGTGATGATCACACTTACGTGAGTTTTTGGTGGCAAGATCAGCGAGTGTGGTTTTGTTCCGAACAACCCAGGTTGGGCAAAATTCTTAAAATTTAGTATTCAAATACTTCACTATACTTTGTAAATAAGTATGTAAATACATATGCAAAATACATTAGGTTTTGATTTGCTAAATACATATGTGTTTCAAATATTTGAAATACTCAAAATACAATAATTATAATAATTTTGTAATAATTATTTTCATTGCAACAATATATTGTGACTGTCAATTACAGTAAATTAGTAATTGTCAGTCGTATAAATTACTGAACAATAACTGTAATATAGATATATGTATAAATGCTTTCAAATATAAAATGATATAAAAATGTCTAACTCAAATAAATGGAATTTCCTTTTAAAAAGAATAATTTTTTTAACAAATCATCAGGCAATAAACTAATAGTTGACAAATGTATAAAACCCCAAAAGGAAAATTAGTTGTTCAGTTGGCATGCATGTACATTAACTAGTGTTATAATGAATTAATTCTGTTTCTTGTCGGATAATTGTCCAGCATTTTTAATGATTTAGATTTATCATTTAAGAAAAATTCTATTTGTTTTCATAAAATGAATAGAATTCAAATTCTACAGCTGAGAGGAGGTTTTATTTTTGTTTCAAGGAGGTGCATTCACTAGTGGAATCAAATAAAAGGAAAATATCCTCTTTATCATCATCTGTAGGTCTTTCTTTCTTTAAATACACCTATTTCATTTATTTAAATACATGTCCAAATAACTCAAAAATACAATTTTTCAAATACAAAAGTATTTCAAATATGTATTTCAAATACAAGTATTTAAATACTGCCTAACTCTGGAAACAACAAAAATTGTATATTCTCGCTTAAATGTGCTTATAAGAACATAATAATTGCATGATAATAATTGAAGACCTGCGGGTAAGAACCAGATAACCCAAATTAATGTTCCAAGAAAAATGAGAAAAATATTTTACATTAATTACTTTAAACTTAAAATGCATCAAATTTGCGTATGTGAGATGAAGGAAGGGAATGATTTCAACATTTCCTCAAATTTTAAATACAATAGCTTTAGTAGAAATACGTTATAATTAGATAAATACGTGTTGGATATATCTGTTTTTTACACTCATTGCATCTACAATGGCTTGAAGCAAGAATAATTGTTTATAAATGATTTATTTTCATGATTTTAATTGAAAAATTCTTATAAATATTTAACTTTAAAGTTATAATATGCAACAAATTAACTTTATTGATGAAATTTTTGAACATAATTTTATAAATAAAAGACATGTCAATGTCTGTTTCCTCTTTTAGTTTTTTGTTGTATGAAGAGAGTAGACTGCTGTGATAGTCAATGTGTACAGTGGGAATGTACTTTTGCAATAGTTTCATAACATCATTATACTTTTTAGAATTCAATGGAAGTACCTCAGTTTGCTTTCGATGCAAGATTCGATATATGCTAATTCGGAAAGACTCAGTTCCATTTTTGATGATCTTGAATTGTTGTAGGTGGCATTTGTTATTTAAGAGCATATACTACTGGTTCACTCTTAACAACTGAAAATTTTCGAGAAGCTGATGCTACCATGTCAAACCATTCTTCTGGGACAAATACATATTCCCTTTTTCATTTAACTTTCTCACTTTGAGCAGAGGCCCAATCACAGGGCATAAATGAATGTCCACTTTTAGAAAAGTGGTGATGTGTTTCAAGAAATTTTCCTGGTGCACTAAGTGAGCTTAAAAATTGGGTCATCAAGGTTTTCTTGTTTTGCCCTGCACAGTTGTCACTGAAGAGATGTATGGTTTTGACATTTTGATGTCTATACAATATTGAAGCGATACAGATTAATTTGAAAATTCCTTCTCTTTAGTTTCGTTATACGTATACATTTTATGACATTTAGTCTTACATGAATAGAAAGTGTTACTATATAAACCCATATCTGGCTCAAATAAAAGATGTTGCTGTCATTTTCCTTTTCCGTGTATTTCTTTCCCATTGTTCTTCATTTTTCGTCTTCTTCTCAGGTTTTGTTCAACTTTCAACTGAACTACATAGCTAAAATTCAACAAAACCTAAGAAGAGGATGAAAAATGAACAATGGAGTTTTATTAAAACATGATTCACAATGCTTACTTTACCTCTAATACCTCATTGAGCTTCTAGCTGCAAACATCACTTCTTTCCTTTCAGCCACCTTGCTCAGGACCAGCTCAGGTCTGAGTGCAAGAGGTGAATAATTCCAGCTAATATCTGGTTCTTGCACTCTAAGAGTAGAAAGTAAAATTTCATTGACATTTCCTGGGGAGATTAAGAACTTACTGTCATAAATGATGGTCTCTGCTGATACAGGGCAGGAGGGGCTTCATGTAATTGTGAAAATCACATTTTCACAAAAAGTGGTACTATCTGGTTCTTTCACTCAGGTCTTCAGTTGTGGTGTATTCTTGAATTTAAAAGTACTGAAAAGGTATTGCACTCGCAATATTTCACAAGAAAATGATTACCAGGAAGTTTTCCTTCTGTAAGGACATGGAGTAGATTTCAAAACAATTGCAGGGACTGAAGAGAAGAAATATAACTAACCGTCTTTAATAAAAGTTAATATTTATTCTGATTATAATATTATGGATTGTGAAAAGTTTCAACATTGTAGTTTAGTATTAAACATGACAAGGGACCGCTTTGACAGCTACTATTTGGTTACTGCTGACAACATAACTGCAGGTAATGTCAACGCACTCAATTTGCCAATTCATTCGATTAGTTAGCTCATTACTAGGGAATGGAATTAATTGTAATAAAAAAAGCAAAATATGTACATACATATGTATTTATTTTTTATAAAATATGTAAGAGAAAATAGAAAATATGTTAAATAAAAATTAGTTATAATGTTTAAATTCCATTCTTTAAGTGTTTTCCAAGCACAGTATGTTGTCGATCAGATCTTAACATGGATTCAGAGAGGCTAAAAGAAAGTTCTACATCTACAGAAGTGATTATTTGCTAGTTGCATCCAAATATATACTTTCGTAGTATATACAAGTTTGTTTACGAGGAGCCAGCACTCATGTGAATAGTATCGTGTAGCCTGTGATAGAAAGAGGGGGGTAAAGGGAGCCCCCCCTCCTGACTCCAGAAAAGCGATAAGGCAATGATCTGAAAAATTTGTTTTATCGAGATACGCATAAGGTCTATGAAACATGAGTATGCACGTGGTTGAAGTTCCTTCTGCTTCACATACTTCTGCTCCTCCTTGATCCCGAGTATGCGGTTTCCAAGAAGCAGAAAAGGGCGGGTGGGGGGAGGGATAAGGTTGACAATTAATAGCGAAAGTTTGGCGTTAATGCAAGTGCATTACGTGGCTACGCAAGTATTTCAGGAACACAGGTTTCACGTAATATATATTTCGAATGCGCATGTGAAATGTTCATTTTCGACTTATAAATATATTAAAATGTAACAAAATATGTAGGATAACATAAAATATGTAAAAACATGTAACTATACCAAAATATGTAAAAACGTAAAATAAAATGGTTCCAATTCGTTTAGAATGTTGAGTTAAGTCTAAAAAATATTGGTGAATGCATGTATCTTGTCCCTCTAAAAATATGTATTTACATGAAAATCCATTCCCTACTCATTACTAAATGCCTTTCAGCACCATCTCTTGCAAAGCCATACTCTACATGACATTCATTTGTTTCCCGACCTGTCAAACTGGTCCCTTCTTGGAGTAACTCCTCTCCTCTATATTAAGGTTGGAAAAGAAACTGCTATCTACTCAGATATTTGTAGTATGAGAGGGTTTGTGGAAAACCGAAAGTGAAAATGCCGTTTTCTTTCTGGCCTTTATACTGGGAAGTTGTGATTTGCTTAATGCTGTGTTGTGATTTTCAATCATTTTCACAAATAGCGTTTGCGAAAAATGAGTGACTTTCCCAACAGGTTCATTAGAGAAATTCAAATTTTCCATTTAAGAAATCTGATGCCAAACAGCAAACAATACACTTAATCTCGCATATCCCTATGCATGAGCTGTGTATGAACTATTTTCCCAGCATTCTCCTACAAGTATTTACTTATTTTCTGTGCTTATTTTCCTTTCTAGTAAAAGTAAAAGTTATTCATGAAGAATTAAGTAAATGATTTTGCTTGGCAGTAAACACTTCTTTCTACATACTTGAGACTTGACTTTTTTATTCACACCACCCTATGTCTCTCTCAGACCCAGTTTCATGAAGAACTATTAAGATGTTCCCAGAATTTACTACAAGTAAATACAGTAAAACTCCGTTTATATGTTTTTCACACTCATATGTTCATAATGAAATTTTGTATAAGACCATATAATGTCCAAATGATAACAAAATAGGTCACCAATAAATGAGAACAATTATGTTATCATAGACGAGCCCAAGGAATTTGTGTAGAATTCAATGTTAAGGTTGTTTAATTTCGTCGCTATGTAGGGTGTTTCAACTCTCCATTTTGGAATTTTGGACAAAACTAGAAGATGAAGTATGAAATGTTCACCAACAATCCATGATAAAAATTTGGTACATTGAGAGGAAATATTAAAATAGGAGGGATTCAAATATTTATAAAGACATTAAAGGAATGGCTGCATAAAGTGTGAATTTCAGCACTTTCTTTCCCATAAGGGATGCCTATGCCTGACATTGGTAGCAAGTCCAAGAGTGGAGAGGGCACCTTAAAATATCGAGTTTTTATTTTACTCACAATACTCAATTTCAGTTATGCTTTTTTCTCTTCAATCCCCTGAAAAATGTATACATGAAGTTTTACTGTAGCATTTACTGCAAGTAAAAGCTACACGAGTTTTATTTGCCGAAACATAAGTATTTACTTCAAAAGCTTCTAGTATAAGCATTTTCCCCCAATTTTATTCCCATTCCATGTTCTAATTGATTATCTGAATATATACTACTAATCCGGTCTATAATATGAGAATAATTGTATTAAAGACTGGTTGTTGAAATTGTGGAAAAACTTGAACACCACAAATATTTTAATCAACTGAACAATGCGTCAGTTCTTTAACCATATTTCTGTGAGGTTCTAAAACTGTAAGCCCTAGTAAAATTATTATGACTCAATAACATGACCATTCTCGACTTTGAACAAGTTTTGTTCTATAACATTTCGGTACATAATTATTGCATCTTTATTTTAACTCGCATCCCTCGTATGGAAATACAGGCCCATGTTGTTGTCAATGGGCAACTGTGAAATACCTGTGAGTTTTAGCGTCCCTCCGACAGTCACATGCCTTTAGGTTTCATTGGGGGCATTGGCTGTTTTAGTTGATGGAACAAGAAAGTACTTATTCTGTCCATGAATAGAAATTTGTTCTAGTTTTCTTCATGCTCATAAGAACTTAGATTCCATAAAGAAGAATCACTTTAACAATGTTAACAGAGGAACATTATGTTGCCTTTGTGGAAGTTTATATCATGCTAATCTCAGTAGCTGAATGCTCCATAAAATCATCGACTTTTAGCAGTTCGAGACACCAAGGGTTCCTGGATGCGTGACCATCTGAGAATTCTAGATACTAACGACACCAAGCTCCTGGTCAGTGGGAATAGATGGCAATGACATTAGATAAAATGACTAAGTTCAAGGAGAATTACTCCATATTTAATGACTTGTGACTAGAGTCTCTATTCTTGTGTAATTACTAGGGAACAGAATTCATTGTAATAAAAAAAGCAAAATATGTACCTCTATATGTACTTAATTTTTTCAAAATATGTAAGAAAGAGTAGAAAATATGTAAAATAAGAATTTATTATAGTGTATGAAATTACTCTACTCGAGCATTTTACGCTGACAGAACGTCGCCGATCATGCCTAAAATGGATTCGGAGCAGCTGAATGAAAGTTCTACCACTACATAAGAAATTTGTAACACTGGTCTTAACCAAACAAGAGTTTTAATCAAAATATAAAATATGTTTGTAGCATAAACAATCTTTTTTACGAGGAGCCAGTGATGGATCCTGGAGCCGAGGCCCCCCAATCGCAATAAAACAGTGATCTTTAAAAAAATATTTGTTACTTTTCGATCGATAAATTCATGGCCATATGAAACATGAGTAAGCATGTGGTTGAAATTACTTGTGCTTCATCCGCTCATCGTTGATTACCGAGTACACGGTTTCTAAGAAGCAGGTGGGGTGAATGTTTCACAATTCTTGGTGAATGTCCTGTGGTAATGGAAGTGCAATAGCATAACACCGCTTGGTAACATAGATGATTCCTGTAACTATATTGCAAACTCACATCTAAAATATTCCATTTCGACGTATAAATATATTAAAATGTAACGAAATATGTAGCAATAAGTAGAATATGTAAAAATATGTATTGATATGAAAATATGTGCAAATATGTGAAATAAAATGGCGCTAATTCAGAATGGAATGTCTAGTAATCTCTATATAATATTTCTGAAAGCGGGTATCATATTCCAGTAAAAATATGTATTTACATGAAAATCCGTTCCCTACTAATTACATACTTGTTTGTGTTTCTAGGTACTCAGTTCTCAAAATCGGGATCTTGGCAAATCAGGGCAATCCTAACACCATATCCCAATTTTCAATACATATTTTGAACTATATTACTCACTTTACAAATTTTGCTTATATTTTACACATTTTGGAAAAACTTTTATTACTTGACCAATTTTCTGGAAATTATTTCACAAAAAATATTTAATGAACTATCAAAAGTAGTTTTTATTTAAAAATCAGCATATTTTTTTCTTAGACATTTGTGTACTGACGATGCGAGGTGCCCCACATAAAAACATGATAAGATGTATGCAATCCATTTGGGCGCATTTAGTGTTTGTACTCGGGAATTCTGTGGAGAATATTTGCTGCATCTCATTAATATTATTTGAACCAAGTGCCATTAAAGTGATATTAAAATCTATGAAATTAGTGATAAATACATTAAAAATGACGGAAAAAGGTAAAAAAATTACGTATTGGTCGAAATCAATGAAAATTGCAACAACAAAAAAAATGATGTTGACAAATGGGTAATTTCCTTTTGTTATAATATATACTAAACATAAACGAATTTCTATACTAAATGGAATTTTTCTAAAGTGAAAACTAGAGGTGCTACAGAATGGCACAGACTTTCCCGTAGCCAATTTTTTTAATTTCCTTGATGTGGTCTTCCTTCATTTTCTGGCCAGCCACCATCTATCGTCACTGAAAGTACATTGTCTTGACATTTCCTCAACTTTTCAGTTTCTTTATTGTAGAACCGAAATATGACTTCAAGAATGTTAAAGAAGAGTAAAACCTCGTCCAAAATTGAAATTTTCAATGACAATTTTGAAGCTGTTTTTAAGAAAATGAGGATTAAGCATTACTGTAAATGTGAAATTTGATGCTCTTTTTCACAGGAAGCTATTGAGTTTTCAAAAAACTTCATTTGAAGTCCTATCAAGCTCTTCCACTCACAAAAGTAATAATGTATACAAACCGATGGAAATGTGCATATTAACGGCGTGAGAGATATTTAAAAAGAATCACATTTGTGTAATTTTTTTAAAAACAAACGAATATACCAAAATGAACTTTATGTCATATTAAACCGTGCAAATAGCACTATTCATTGGAAAAATTTGAAAAAAAAAAAATTTGAGCCATTCTTGAGAAATTGGGGTATGAGTGTTTCTGAAAAATGTGGAATTTTGCTCATTTTTACAGAAAACTGTTGAGTTTTCAAGAAACTTTATTTTACATTATTTAAAGCACATGTACTCATAAATATAATAATGTGAACAAAACATCGCTAATGTAAATATTACCAACGTGAGAGACAAGTCAAAAAAATTACATTTTTGTAATTTTTGAAGAAACAAAAGAATAGAGCAATATGTTGTTCATGTTACCAAAGGGTGCATTTGGTACTACTCCTACCAAATATTTTAAACCATTTTTGAGAAAATCTTGTTTTTGTAATTTTTTAAAATTGCATATATTTAATGCTTTATTGCACGAAAACTTCTAAAATTTTCAAAAAAGTATACACGCCCTTAATGAAAGAACTATTTGTGGGCAAAAAATTTCATTTGAAGGAAAAATCTGTCTTCAATAGTATAGTTGGTGGAAAATGCTGGAAAGTATTCAAAGTTTTGCAATTTTCGAAAATTCAGAGTTAATCGTGAAAATCGGACCTATGCCACCTTTATAAGCGTGTTTTTCTCTGTTGTTACAAGAAATTTAAAGAAAAAATTTGGAGCCTTTTTGAGAACATTTTGAAAATGTCCGGAGGGTTTCATGTAAAGTACCCCAAATTTTAAAGAATGTGTTTCAAAATTTCAAAGCTTCAACTAGAGCCAGATGGACAGGGGTTTCTTCAATTTGGAAAATATTGTATGCGTGGTTTAGGCACTAGTAGTGTTCACAGACAGACAGATGGATGGACGTTTTGAAAAAAAAAACTCTCTTTCGGTATCAGGGGACCCCAAAATGTGTATTTCCATTGAAATCTCAAAATCAATTTTCTGCAGCATTACATATCTATCTCTGTACTATGTATATTACTCCCGCATATACGTATATATATGAGAAAATAAAAATGACATTTCCTTAAAATCCGTCCCCTAGTCATTAGTTTCTGAGACAAATTCCTTTTATACTATATTCTGGGCGTTGTGTTTGTTGTTTCCTATCTCGTATTTATTAGTGTCCCAAATTGTTTTTGATGTATTAATTGCTTGAGCAATGTTCTTTTCTATGTGCATTTTTTTGGCAAGTCTTACTACTCTATTATGTACATTTTTTGTATTCTTTCAAGTACTTTAGAACCTCTATTGAAACTTTGTTTTTTTTTTATAAATTTTGAAAGATTTCTTAGAGTCTACTGTGTCTTAGATGACCTTTATGATGTGTTAGTTTGGTCCTTTTTGTCGATTGTATTTTTTTCTGGTATGGTTACATTAAAATAAAAGGGGGAAAATTGAATAAATTCTTTGAATGTCAAGTTTACGTGTAAATTTATGTACATATGTATTTACCCATTCTTATTTGGATATTGAGTAGTTGAAATAATCAATATTTTCATTTACTTGTATATGTATTTAAAAATTGTTTTGTTTTGTTTTATGTGTCAATTTCAAACTGAATTATTTGCAGTCATAAGAAGTGCATAATGATCTGACATTCTTGTTTTAAGAATTTTTATTTTTGTACTTCACAATCTGGGATTCAGGATTATCTGATCGCTTTACTCTTTTCTATTACTCTTATTGGATTATTCATCATGATTTCTAGGCCACAGGTGTTAATTAAACTAATTTTCCGCTTTCTCTGATTATTTTAAGGAAGATTACATTTGTATAATTCACAATGATAAATTTAATTAAGATTTAATTTTGAGTAATTATTCTTAATTTCTAAGCTGTTAATAGGTAATCAGGATCACTACTAGTGTTTCTATACTTGCATTTGTTACAATATGACAGTTTGATTTTCACTTCTCTAGATTCCAAATGCTCTTCTATATTTAGAAAATTAAATTTAGTAATTACTTAGATGCAGCTTTGATGTTAGGTTAATTCTAACTCCTGGACAAAAATTATTTGTTGCATCTGAATCAAGTCTGAATTAATTAATTCTTTGATTTTCCCCTGTTACTAAACCTAAAGAAGGCATCTGACCTGTCCAGTGGCGAATTTATGCAATTTGCCGCCTCAGGCAAAATGTTTTCGTGGCCCCCGGTTAATTTAATGAATTTTGATTTTAATGTTACAAGACAGAAAATGTACAAGTATAATTACAAATAAATCCTATTGTAGTTTATTTTAAAACTGGTTTTAATAATGTATATGTAACATTGTAATTGCTTTTGTCAAACTGTTTGGTTTTCAAATTTGTTCATATCACAATCTATGTGAAGTAAAATGTCTTTCTCTATGCTCAAATGGAAAGTGAATTTAATCGACTTTCACCTATTGTTGATGAGTTGATAAGTAGTTTTTGACATGCTTCGAAACTGAAAACGATCTTTCGGCCAAACAATTTGAAATAGTATCACAATCATAAATGACGTGTAAAGGTCTGTTCTTCAAAGAAACTGAAGCAAATCGTGCGACAAATCCCAAAGTTTTAACAACACGATAAAAAAGCATAAAATTGTACACAAAATCTTATATTTTTAAAATTAATTTAATATTCAATAAACAACATAATCTAAAAGGAGTTGTACCAAAAATTTGCCGCCATAGGCACATGCCTAGGTTTGTCTATTCATAAATCCACTACTGGACTTGTGTGGGTAGAGAAAATATCAGAATAAGAAGATAATCTTTAATGTTAATATCTAACTTACTAAAATGTTGTACTCGTGTTTCTTCAGAGAATAATGTTTGTGCAATTCTCGTTGTAAGGACAGTGTGAAGGACAATGCAGAATTTTGATTGGCAATAATTCAGAATCAAAAATATGATTGTTTAAATTTTTATAATACTTGTAGAATCTTGCTAAAGATATAGTTCTAAATGATTGCTGTTAAATTTACTGTTTTTGTTTATTAATACAGTCTGAAAATTTGTGCATGAACATATAAATAGGGTAATTATCTATGTTTATGCTGAAATAAAATTAAAATATTTAACAATACTGTTAATTGCTCATGTATTTGAATTGCTGTAAACAGATAATAAAAAACGAATAATAAATATTTTCATATGACCACTGCCTTGATTAAGCAGTCATCTCTATTAACAGACATTTCTCTCTGGAACAGATTTATTTCTCTGTATGACATGTACATATTCTGTTTTTTATGTGGATACCTGGCCCACAATCAGCAGCGAAGCTCATTTCATATATTAACCTGTAATAGATGGTCCCGCCTTAATGATAAATTTGATGATTTTTATTTATAATTTTATAACTGGTGAATATTAGGGTTTCTTCAGTTCCTGTGAGTGTTGGGACACAATATCTATAATGTAGATCAGTGATATCTGGAATTTCTTATTTTGGGGGGTGATTAATTTTGGTTTTAGATTTGTTTCAATAAATGATGATTTTCATGCACAATCAAAAATTTCCTGGAGTTGAGAACTGCAGCTTCAAGACTAGTTGGGAATTGTTTCCAAATAGGAAGAAACAACACAAATGCCAAGAATTAAATAATTTTTATTTTATTTTATTAATTAATGGGACATACTTTAGTTACAAATAATTACTGTAAAGTAAACATGTCACACAGGTTACACTGAAAGAATGTTTACAATGAAAATACATAAAGCTAATTACATAACGAGTATATAACCCACAGCAAAACAAATATCTGCCTCACAGCGAGTATCAGAGTCCAGCGAGTACATCTAAAAGTAGTAAATACACTCATAGATTTTGTATGAGAGTTGTTTAAGTGGGAGTGCAAAAAGCTTTAAGTATTATGTTGATTAAGTACTGTAATTAAAGTTAAGTGGTAACAAGCAGTGCATAGTAACTTGAATGCCAAGAGCAAAATTAAGCCAGATGTTTGTTTCCCATATTCTCATAACCTCCATGAAACAGCCACCTGTGCCAACAGACATTTCTGGAACCATGAGAGACTGTTTGTGAGAGGTTTCACTGTATTGAATTTAAAATTAGTAGTAGCTGTTAATAATATGAGGAAAATGTATATCTCAATACTAATATTACCTGTTTGTTTTTTGAATAGGTGAAGAAAAAATAGAAAATTAAAATGAAAATAAGTGATAAAGAAGTTGGAAGTAAATACTGATGCTGCAATACAAATATTGCTGACACAACACCAGCAACCAACCTCTACCAACAACAGCAATAACAACCACCTCAAGATAATGAGAGCAATAATAATCCCAGTTCAAACAGTTTGTAGCCAAAATATATACAATATCATCTGAAATAATTCAACATGAAAATGCACAAGATTGTTAAATTTTTACAGTACTGGTAAATGCAATTTTCTTTGAAGTGTCAAGAAATAAATTCAGAATACAAATATTTTCTTAATAATGAAATTTGAATAAACAAATTACTACTATAATGAAAACAACCTTAAAGTACATTCTAGTATTTTCTGTTTGATTTGCTTGATTAGAAGAAGAAGAAAATAAATAAGAAGTTGGTATAAGTTTAATAAGTCTACACTTCGTTCAGTAAAGCAGCAACTTTTACTGCAGGAAAGTAGCTCCAGTCGCAGCCACAGGAGCCACAAGAATGCTTATTACATTGGGCAGATTTTGTAATGTAGTGAATTGAGAGTAAAGTATGTAGCAGGATTTCCAATGAAATATATCAGTATTGAATATACTTAGAATCATTATTTATTTACAATACTGATTGTTGTTGTATTATTTAAAATGCTGGAAAGAAAGAAATACCAAAAGAGTTCAGAATTGCCAATGGATGATAATTACTAATGACCTTAAATAGATACAACTATAAAAAAATTTTATCATTATAAGAAAAGGATGAATACTTAACAAGAAAAAGGATAAGCAGATAAAGCTATTTACAGTACGAGCCAGTACTTACAATGAAACAAACATTTAAATTAATTTTTATCATTATAAAAAAAAGGGAGAATACTTAACAAGAAAAAGGGATATTAAGTAGATGAAGTTAATTACAGTATGAGCCAGTACTTACAATGAAACACACCATCTTTAAATCACATGCGAGTATTTTCTACTTGGTTTTGCTTGAATAGGCAAAGAAAATAATTACAAAGGTAGTATTAAGAACAGTGCTAACAAAGTTTGAAGCAAGTTATTTTACTGCAGAAAATTGGTTTCAATCCCAGCAGCCTCAAGAAGCCACAAAAGCTGAACATTACCAGAGACAGACTGCATAATTATGTGGATTGTAAGTAAAGTATGTATTAGGATTATCCACTGAAATATATGTGTAGTGAAAAGTTTTCATTACAAGGGGCAGACAGCATAATGCAGTAGCCACAGCAACATCATGTACAGCATGAAGAGAGTCACTGTCACTACAGCCCCGGCAGCTACAAAAACTGTTTATTGTAAGAGGCAAACTGTGTATTGCAGTATCTTCAGAAGAATCTTGTACTGCAGTAAAAAAGCCACAGCTTTTGCAGCAACAACAACTATATCTTCTCCTTTTTAGGAGGAGTATACCACATAGTAATATAGGCACCAGCATCCTGTACTTCACCATATAAGCTCCATCTTATGCCTCTGCATTCACTCTACATCCAATAATTGCTTCTAACAAGATGCAATGTAAATTGCTAGCTTGCAAAGCATATACTACACGAAAATATCCATTATCACAGCTACAGTAACCTCCTCAGCTGATCATTACTAGTAACAGACTGTGTACTTCAGTAAATTGAAAGTACAGTATGTATCAGGACTATTCAAGATTTTCATTCAAATATTTTAATATCAATATAATCTCTATGGCGTAGGGATGTAGCGACCCCATCGCCCTGCACGCCCTTACCGGTGGATGGGGAATGCAGCAATTAGCCTGGTTTCTCCTACCTAGAAAGGAGTGGCTGACCGCTATCCATAACTAAGATATCCTTCTTACTTGAAATCCTTTCCTGAACTGCGGGAGCCAATGGGTGGATCGAGTAGCTCAGCGGTTTCTGTTTCCTATCCATAGCTGAATCCTTTCTATTCCTTTTCCCTGATACTGATTTTCCTGATTGTATAATTCAGTGGTTATTACAGATTCTGCAATCCTAAAGAAATCTGAACCTGCTGCCACAAGAGGTGCAAAAGCTACAGCACAAAAGCCACAAGAGGTGCAACACCTGCTTACTAGAAAGGGGGATACGGCACAATGAACTTGTCACATAAGTACCTTGTACTGCAAGAAAAATACCTTGGCTACAGCTACCTGCAACAGACAGAGCAGCTGAAAAAGTTCCATGGTACTTTTGCAGAGAAAAACCATGGTACTTTTGCTTTAGAAA
Organism: Teleogryllus occipitalis; assembly: GCA_011170035.1. NCBI lineage: Eukaryota > Metazoa > Arthropoda > Insecta > Orthoptera > Gryllidae > Teleogryllus > Teleogryllus occipitalis. The sequence goes on along the minus strand of BLKR01003194.1, from coordinate 4,441 downwards.
GAGCAGATCACGTACTCAAGAAACTCAAAAGCATCTTGTGATCCTGTAAAAAAATGCAGTCCATGCCGAGACAGATAAAGCCAGAACCGCAGAAGCTGTAACAGTCACTGCAGCCACAATAGCTGCATATTATAAGGCAGGCTACGTAATGTACAATACCCAGAAGTGTCTTTTACTACACAAAAACAACTCAAAGCTGGAACCACCATACTGCTACACATTACAAGGAACAGACTGCATCTGTAAATTGTAACTACAGTATGTAACAAGGCTATGCAGGATGTTCATTCAAATGTTTTGGTATTATAGAAGGTGAATGCAGCTGCTTATTTAAAAGAGCAGTGTGTGGCGACAGAAGCATCTTCTGCTGGATGATAAAAGTTACATTTTCCAGCCATATCAGGTACAAAAACTACAACAATAAAGAGCCATTACCATTTACCATTTTCATTCAAGTATTTTGGTAATCATATTTTAAATAATCACAATTAAAATTCAACTTTCATAAACATATTCAAATAACCGCAATTAAAAATGGTCACAGCAGCTGCAATATTCATTCCAGCCACAAGACCTGCATACAAGTATCAAACTTTAACCTTTTCTCTGCTGGCATGTTGAGTACAAGGCTATACTAATGTGCTGTATGCTTAGCACTAACCTTCCCGGTCTGCAGGACATTCACATTAATAACTTTTGTGGCTACTGATTATGAACTCTCTTCTCTTTTTTTTTTTTTCCCCCTGCTGTATGGGATGCTCCGAAAGAAACTTCAAGGCAGTGGTTTCTGTTTGTGACTTGTGGCTTTTGTCAGCTATGCCTAGAATTTGTTGTTTTTTTTTCCCTTGATGCAAAAAAACATGCTTCTATTTTATGCACATTATAAGATGTTTCTATGTTAGTTGAATATCTTTCCAGCTCCTTATAGTATGCTTCTTTTGTTACTTTTCTACCTTGTAGTTGAGCATTTTTTCCTGCAGTACAAGGTGCTTCTATGAGAAGTTTATTATCTCTTTCTCGTTCTTCTTCAACTTCTTCCGAAAGACAGTTGTGACAGTTGTAGGTCCTACGGCAGCCATGGCAGAAGCTAAAGCTCTTTCCCTGCAGCGTAAGATTAAGATGTGGATACTGATTGCTCATTCTGGATCTTGAAAATGCACATGTTGAACTTGCTGTATGTACTGCGAGGATTGAGGCTGCATCTCTTTCCCTGCAGTATTAGGGGCTTCTGCGTCTGCTGCATTACAGTGACAGCCCTTTGTAGGTATTCCATAAGAAGCAGCTTTTGTAGCAGTTGTGAATCTGGCTTTCTTCCTGCAGTAGAAGAAACTTCTTTTCCTGCAGGATTACGCCATTTCTTCCTGCTGTAATAATCTGTAATGCAGTAGCTGGTTCAGTTTCATTTTCTACACTGCACAACAAAATGCTTTTTTTCTTGAGAACATTACTCAGTCTGCTCTTTTTAATATACAGTGATCAGGGTAACGTCTGTGGCTGCCATTCCTTTCCCACCCCACAAGATATTTCCTTGGCATCATCATTCTGTAGTCATCTCCAGTATTGTAGCAGTATGGCTCCAGCTCTGTTCCTGCAGTACTAGATGCATCTGTTGCTACTGTCTTACTAAGCCTGCCATTCTTATTAAGCAGCTGAGGCTGCAGCTGTTTTCCTGCAGTAGAAGATGCTTCTATGGTTAGAGCCTTCTGCAATTTGACCTATCTAATATGCATCTCTTGTGGATGCTCTGTGCTTTAATGCAGTTGTGGCTGTGGCTTTTTTTCTTTACAAGATGTTTCTGTGACTTCACTTTTACACAGTGTTAATGCAATAAGCAGCTAATGGCATCTACAATATATTTATAATACTATACTTTCTTTGATGAGGAAATTTGTGAAGCTTCAAATGTCCTCCCAATTCATTATACTCTTCTTCTTTGTGAAGTACTTTCCATAAAAGAATAGAAACATCACTTCTGTAACATACTAAATTTTCTCATTTTTCTATTGTTGGTTTGATTTAGTACCAATGGAATATGCTGAAGATTTTATATTGGCATGAGGAGAGTTTTTTTTTGGCAGGGGTTGATGTGGGTTCTGGACACTTAGTAAGATTGTCTCCTAAAATATCATTCGGGCAGCCACGCTACAGATAATCAGATGCAGGACATGCCAGAATGTGAGGGCGCTGGCACAGGGATGACTGCCAGTGGGTGTTTCTACTTCCTGTTGAAAAGCTACAATTTTCTTCTTTCATCTTGATATCTCCTCAGCCCCTCATTTAGGCATAATGCACCTGCAAGAAGGATCTGTTGAAGCTGCTGTGATTGTTGCGATTACATTGGCTGTGGCTTCTTACCATCAATACTTGGAACTTCTGTCTCCTGGATTGTAATTTATACTTCTGTATTTAGTTGACTATCTGTCCAGCTCCTTATAATATACTTCTTTTGTCACTTCTCTGCCTTTTTGTAGAGGAGAATTATTTCCTGCAGCACAAGGGGTTTTTATGTGAAATTCATCATCTTTTTCTTCTAAAAGGCAGTTGCGGCCACTGTACCTGTTGTTTCCTTTGTTTCGTTGTTGTATTTGTAGCTGTTGTGCATATTTTGGGTGCTGATTCAACTTGTTCCCTTCATTACAAGATACTTGTGCAGCATTAGCATTCCACCAACTGCTCTGTTTCATAAGCAGCTGTGTCCATCCCATCATCTATTACACTGACACTAAAAAACATATTTCAATGAATGTCCTGCATAGAGCTGCAATTCACTGATTGCAGTCTGTTTCTTGTAATGAACAGCTGTTATAGGTGGATGACTGCATCTTCGTCCATGTTGTAATAGATGCTTTCTGAGACTAGTTATTATGCGCTCGGCTGCTTCCAATGTAATGCTCTTGTAACAGCTGCAGGTGTTGCTTTTTCCTGTAGTAAGAGATGCTTTCTGGTTACAGCATGATGCAGTCTGCTCCTTGTAATAAGCAGATTTTGTTGTTGCTGCAACTTTCATGTCAGACATTTGATGAATGTCCTGCATTCCTGCATTGTCCAGAAACATGGGGGATGAAGTGAAGTCTAGAGGCACTCGTGATAACATCAGCTGCTTACCATGGCACCAATCTCGGCTTGCAGAAGTATGGCGGCTCCTTCCTCGTTCATGGCGATGTTCGTAACTGGCGACGAGAGGGGCTTGTCACAGCACTAATGTCGGTGGCTCAGGACTGAGATCGAGATCTGAATATATATATATATATATATATATATATATATATATATATATATATATATATATATATATATATATATATATATATATATATATATATATATATTTATATATATTTATATATATATATATATATATTTATATATATATTTATATATATATATATATATTTATATATATATATTTATATATATATTTATATTTATATTTATATATATATTTATATTTATATTTATATATGGGAAAGAAAAAGCTCTTTCCCATTGCGGCAATTTTTCCAACTTTGTTGCTTTGGTTTTGGGCCATGTGGCAAAAATTTATAATTTATATTGAAGTTTGAATTTTAGATTTTGGTATGGCTCATCACAAATTACCAGAGTATTTCAAGAATTAAATTAAATGATGGTTCTAATAGCTGAAAGATGGATCTCTTCCTTAAAAAGTTACAATGGATACAAATATTAAAATTGTGAAAGATGGTGGCTGGAGCTATTAAAATTTAGAAGACAGGAGAAAATCTGGGAAATTGGTGTGAAAACGTGAATTTTTGTGTGATTATTTTGTTTCTTCATGAACTATTAGTAAATTCACGTATACTTGTAAAGCTAAGGCTACAATGGCATCTAGTACCAGCTGTTGGTGATGCCACAGCAAGCAGAAAAGCTTCAGCAGCTACAGCATCTCATTACAAGAGATACACATTATAAGGGTCAGAAGATATATATTCAGAGAATTGTAAGTATAATGTTTCAAAACTATAGGATTTTCATTGAAATACTCAAGTATCAGTATTGTAGATGACAGCTGTTAAAGCATTACTTATTGTGCACGAATGCTGCATATTAAATGGAGCAGACAGAGCAATGTACACAGAAAAACATCTTGTTGTGCTGTGTATAAAATTCAACTGAGACCGCTGCTGCATTATAGCTTATTAGTACAACCAGGAAGAGCTGGCGTATTCCTGCAGCCACAGAAGTTTCTTGTACTGCAGGAAGAAAGCTGCTAACACAACTGTAACAAAAGCTGCTTCTTATGGAATACTTTAAAAGGGTTGTCTCTGTAATGCAGCAGACACAGAAGCTCCTAATACTGCGGGAAAGGAGATGCAGCCTCAATTCTTGCAATATATACAGCAGGTGCCACAGGTGCTTTTTCTAGATCCAGGTTTGGCAATTAGTAGACACATCTTGATCTTATTGTGCAGGAAATCAGTTT